>CM069445.1:32286783-32401631 GCA_035610835.1 Ophiura sarsii
AAGTATTTCTAAGATAAACTGCCAAAGCATACCTCTGTGCGATCTGTGGTTCTCAAATAAGAGCATTTTTCTGAAAAATGATGATGTCCCAAATGTTCATAAATCGTGTATAAATGCAAGAAATCACCCAGTCCGGCACCATCTGGTCCGGCACCATCTGGGCTGACATCGATTTTGGCGAACTATAGTGTATGCATTATCAATTGTTTCGTGAATAATGTAATACGAACTAACTTAACATTTAATAAACATTTGATTATAATATTACATACAGACAAAGTCCGACACAAATTCACTATTCTCTAGTTTTCAGTAATGGTAGCTCTAGAAGAGCTGTTTGGGTTTAAAAGGGTCTGTTTGAGAGATATTTCATGTGATCTTTCAATTCATGTGGTGATACATGGAGGTGAACACCCGCTGTAATTCTTCAAACCGTGGCATGTGATTCTCCTCTTGTTATCTGTCGAAGATTCTAACACCAAGTGGTCGCCTTCTGCGCACGTCCGCTTGACACACTCTATGGGACCCCCCCCCCCCCCCCGGCATGGCGTTTCTCCCATGCATGTCAGGTCAGGTCTGCGGTTCTGTAAGATGTACACGGCTCTTGGAAGCGTGGTGATTACCTCCCTGTGTCCAGGATACCGCAGGTGACACCGGTGGTAACCATATCCTTGTTCCTACAATACACCCAATACGAACCAACTTCAATTTCTAAAACATTTCTGGTTAGGTATGCTGTAGTTTTGACAGTATCTACTGCTCATCCGTCAATCTATCACCGCTAACCATAGAGTACAATGCCCCTTTTGATGATTCGTCAAAAGTTTAGTGGCCAAGGCTAGCATGATTGTGTTTAGATTTGATTTAAAATATTGTATTGTACTTTTATCCTAATGGTAGTAATCTTAAGAAACTTTATTGACAAATAAAACTGCGAAAATAGAGTGAAAATGAGAGTTTTTCAAGTAAAAGGTACCATAATAGGCCAAAAACAACACGTCTTCGAAGCAAAACTTTTTTTGAGTTTTCATTCTTTTTTCTACATATTTCGAAAGAACAAGTATTTCTAAGATAAACTGCCAAAGCATACCTCTGTGCGATCTGTGGTTCTCAAATAAGAGCATTTTTCTGAAAAATGATGATGTCCCAAATGTTCATAAATCGTGTATAAATGCAAGAAATCACCCAGTCCGGCACCATCTGGTCCGGCACCATCTGGGCTGACATCGATTTTGGCGAACTATAGTGTATGCATTATCAATTGTTTCGTGAATAATGTAATACGAACTAACTTAACATTTAATAAACATTTGATTATAATATTACATACAGACAAAGTCCGACACAAATTCACTATTCTCTAGTTTTCAGTAATGGTAGCTCTAGAAGAGCTGTTTGGGTTTAAAAGGGTCTGTTTGAGAGATATTTCATGTGATCTTTCAATTCATGTGGTGATACATGGAGGTGAACACCCGCTGTAATTCTTCAAACCGTGGCATGTGATTCTCCTCTTGTTATCTGTCGAAGATTCTAACACCAAGTGGTCGCCTTCTGCGCACGTCCGCTTGACACACTCTATGGGACCCCCCCCCCCCCCCCCCCCGGCATGGCGTTTCTCCCATGCATGTCAGGTCAGGTCTGCGGTTCTGTAAGATGTACACGGCTCTTGGAAGCGTGGTGATTACCTCCCTGTGTCCAGGATACCGCAGGTGACACCGGTGGTAACCATATCCTTGTTCCTACAATACACCCAATACGAACCAACTTCAATTTCTAAAACATTTCTGGTTAGGTATGCTGTAGTTTTGACAGTATCTACTGCTCATCCGTCAATCTATCACCGCTAACCATAGAGTACAATGCCCCTTTTGATGATTCGTCAAAAGTTTAGTGGCCAAGGCTAGCATGATTGTGTTTAGATTTGATTTAAAATATTGTATTGTACTTTTATCCTAATGGTAGTAATCTTAAGAAACTTTATTGACAAATAAAACTGCGAAAATAGAGTGAAAATGAGAGTTTTTCAAGTAAAAGGTACCATAATAGGCCAAAAACAACACGTCTTCGAAGCAAAACTTTTTTGAGTTTTCATTCTTTTTTCTACATATTTCGAAAGAACAAGTATTTCTAAGATAAACTGCCAAAGCATACCTCTGTGCGATCTGTGGTTCTCAAATAAGAGCATTTTTCTGAAAAATGATGATGTCCCAAATGTTCATAAATCGTGTATAAATGCAAGAAATCACCCAGTCCGGCACCATCTGGTCCGGCACCATCTGGGCTGACATCGATTTTGGCGAACTATAGTGTATGCATTATCAATTGTTTCGTGAATAATGTAATACGAACTAACTTAACATTTAATAAACATTTGATTATAATATTACATACAGACAAAGTCCGACACAAATTCACTATTCTCTAGTTTTCAGTAATGGTAGCTCTAGAAGAGCTGTTTGGGTTTAAAAGGGTCTGTTTGAGAGATATTTCATGTGATCTTTCAATTCATGTGGTGATACATGGAGGTGAACACCCGCTGTAATTCTTCAAACCGTGGCATGTGATTCTCCTCTTGTTATCTGTCGAAGATTCTAACACCAAGTGGTCGCCTTCTGCGCACGTCCGCTTGACACACTCTATGGGACCCCCCCCCCCCCCCCCCCCCCCCGGCATGGCGTTTCTCCCATGCATGTCAGGTCAGGTCTGCGGTTCTGTAAGATGTACACGGCTCTTGGAAGCGTGGTGATTACCTCCCTGTGTCCAGGATACCGCAGGTGACACCGGTGGTAACCATATCCTTGTTCCTACAATACACCCAATACGAACCAACTTCAATTTCTAAAACATTTCTGGTTAGGTATGCTGTAGTTTTGACAGTATCTACTGCTCATCCGTCAATCTATCACCGCTAACCATAGAGTACAATGCCCCTTTTGATGATTCGTCAAAAGTTTAGTGGCCAAGGCTAGCATGATTGTGTTTAGATTTGATTTAAAATATTGTATTGTACTTTTATCCTAATGGTAGTAATCTTAAGAAACTTTATTGACAAATAAAACTGCGAAAATAGAGTGAAAATGAGAGTTTTTCAAGTAAAAGGTACCATAATAGGCCAAAAACAACACGTCTTCGAAGCAAAACTTTTTTTGAGTTTTCATTCTTTTTTCTACATATTTCGAAAGAACAAGTATTTCTAAGATAAACTGCCAAAGCATACCTCTGTGCGATCTGTGGTTCTCAAATAAGAGCATTTTTCTGAAAAATGATGATGTCCCAAATGTTCATAAATCGTGTATAAATGCAAGAAATCACCCAGTCCGGCACCATCTGGTCCGGCACCATCTGGGCTGACATCGATTTTGGCGAACTATAGTGTATGCATTATCAATTGTTTCGTGAATAATGTAATACGAACTAACTTAACATTTAATAAACATTTGATTATAATATTACATACAGACAAAGTCCGACACAAATTCACTATTCTCTAGTTTTCAGTAATGGTAGCTCTAGAAGAGCTGTTTGGGTTTAAAAGGGTCTGTTTGAGAGATATTTCATGTGATCTTTCAATTCATGTGGTGATACATGGAGGTGAACACCCGCTGTAATTCTTCAAACCGTGGCATGTGATTCTCCTCTTGTTATCTGTCGAAGATTCTAACACCAAGTGGTCGCCTTCTGCGCACGTCCGCTTGACACACTCTATGGGACCCCCCCCCCCCCCCCCCCCGGCATGGCGTTTCTCCCATGCATGTCAGGTCAGGTCTGCGGTTCTGTAAGATGTACACGGCTCTTGGAAGCGTGGTGATTACCTCCCTGTGTCCAGGATACCGCAGGTGACACCGGTGGTAACCATATCCTTGTTCCTACAATACACCCAATACGAACCAACTTCAATTTCTAAAACATTTCTGGTTAGGTATGCTGTAGTTTTGACAGTATCTACTGCTCATCCGTCAATCTATCACCGCTAACCATAGAGTACAATGCCCCTTTTGATGATTCGTCAAAAGTTTAGTGGCCAAGGCTAGCATGATTGTGTTTAGATTTGATTTAAAATATTGTATTGTACTTTTATCCTAATGGTAGTAATCTTAAGAAACTTTATTGACAAATAAAACTGCGAAAATAGAGTGAAAATGAGAGTTTTTCAAGTAAAAGGTACCATAATAGGCCAAAAACAACACGTCTTCGAAGCAAAACTTTTTTTGAGTTTTCATTCTTTTTTCTACATATTTCGAAAGAACAAGTATTTCTAAGATAAACTGCCAAAGCATACCTCTGTGCGATCTGTGGTTCTCAAATAAGAGCATTTTTCTGAAAAATGATGATGTCCCAAATGTTCATAAATCGTGTATAAATGCAAGAAATCACCCAGTCCGGCACCATCTGGTCCGGCACCATCTGGGCTGACATCGATTTTGGCGAACTATAGTGTATGCATTATCAATTGTTTCGTGAATAATGTAATACGAACTAACTTAACATTTAATAAACATTTGATTATAATATTACATACAGACAAAGTCCGACACAAATTCACTATTCTCTAGTTTTCAGTAATGGTAGCTCTAGAAGAGCTGTTTGGGTTTAAAAGGGTCTGTTTGAGAGATATTTCATGTGATCTTTCAATTCATGTGGTGATACATGGAGGTGAACACCCGCTGTAATTCTTCAAACCGTGGCATGTGATTCTCCTCTTGTTATCTGTCGAAGATTCTAACACCAAGTGGTCGCCTTCTGCGCACGTCCGCTTGACACACTCTATGGGACCCCCCCCCCCCCCCCCCCCGGCATGGCGTTTCTCCCATGCATGTCAGGTCAGGTCTGCGGTTCTGTAAGATGTACACGGCTCTTGGAAGCGTGGTGATTACCTCCCTGTGTCCAGGATACCGCAGGTGACACCGGTGGTAACCATATCCTTGTTCCTACAATACACCCAATACGAACCAACTTCAATTTCTAAAACATTTCTGGTTAGGTATGCTGTAGTTTTGACAGTATCTACTGCTCATCCGTCAATCTATCACCGCTAACCATAGAGTACAATGCCCCTTTTGATGATTCGTCAAAAGTTTAGTGGCCAAGGCTAGCATGATTGTGTTTAGATTTGATTTAAAATATTGTATTGTACTTTTATCCTAATGGTAGTAATCTTAAGAAACTTTATTGACAAATAAAACTGCGAAAATAGAGTGAAAATGAGAGTTTTTCAAGTAAAAGGTACCATAATAGGCCAAAAACAACACGTCTTCGAAGCAAAACTTTTTTTGAGTTTTCATTCTTTTTTCTACATATTTCGAAAGAACAAGTATTTCTAAGATAAACTGCCAAAGCATACCTCTGTGCGATCTGTGGTTCTCAAATAAGAGCATTTTTCTGAAAAATGATGATGTCCCAAATGTTCATAAATCGTGTATAAATGCAAGAAATCACCCAGTCCGGCACCATCTGGTCCGGCACCATCTGGGCTGACATCGATTTTGGCGAACTATAGTGTATGCATTATCAATTGTTTCGTGAATAATGTAATACGAACTAACTTAACATTTAATAAACATTTGATTATAATATTACATACAGACAAAGTCCGACACAAATTCACTATTCTCTAGTTTTCAGTAATGGTAGCTCTAGAAGAGCTGTTTGGGTTTAAAAGGGTCTGTTTGAGAGATATTTCATGTGATCTTTCAATTCATGTGGTGATACATGGAGGTGAACACCCGCTGTAATTCTTCAAACCGTGGCATGTGATTCTCCTCTTGTTATCTGTCGAAGATTCTAACACCAAGTGGTCGCCTTCTGCGCACGTCCGCTTGACACACTCTATGGGACCCCCCCCCCCCCCCCCCCGGCATGGCGTTTCTCCCATGCATGTCAGGTCAGGTCTGCGGTTCTGTAAGATGTACACGGCTCTTGGAAGCGTGGTGATTACCTCCCTGTGTCCAGGATACCGCAGGTGACACCGGTGGTAACCATATCCTTGTTCCTACAATACACCCAATACGAACCAACTTCAATTTCTAAAACATTTCTGGTTAGGTATGCTGTAGTTTTGACAGTATCTACTGCTCATCCGTCAATCTATCACCGCTAACCATAGAGTACAATGCCCCTTTTGATGATTCGTCAAAAGTTTAGTGGCCAAGGCTAGCATGATTGTGTTTAGATTTGATTTAAAATATTGTATTGTACTTTTATCCTAATGGTAGTAATCTTAAGAAACTTTATTGACAAATAAAACTGCGAAAATAGAGTGAAAATGAGAGTTTTTCAAGTAAAAGGTACCATAATAGGCCAAAAACAACACGTCTTCGAAGCAAAACTTTTTTTGAGTTTTCATTCTTTTTTCTACATATTTCGAAAGAACAAGTATTTCTAAGATAAACTGCCAAAGCATACCTCTGTGCGATCTGTGGTTCTCAAATAAGAGCATTTTTCTGAAAAATGATGATGTCCCAAATGTTCATAAATCGTGTATAAATGCAAGAAATCACCCAGTCCGGCACCATCTGGTCCGGCACCATCTGGGCTGACATCGATTTTGGCGAACTATAGTGTATGCATTATCAATTGTTTCGTGAATAATGTAATACGAACTAACTTAACATTTAATAAACATTTGATTATAATATTACATACAGACAAAGTCCGACACAAATTCACTATTCTCTAGTTTTCAGTAATGGTAGCTCTAGAAGAGCTGTTTGGGTTTAAAAGGGTCTGTTTGAGAGATATTTCATGTGATCTTTCAATTCATGTGGTGATACATGGAGGTGAACACCCGCTGTAATTCTTCAAACCGTGGCATGTGATTCTCCTCTTGTTATCTGTCGAAGATTCTAACACCAAGTGGTCGCCTTCTGCGCACGTCCGCTTGACACACTCTATGGGACCCCCCCCCCCCCCCCCCCCGGCATGGCGTTTCTCCCATGCATGTCAGGTCAGGTCTGCGGTTCTGTAAGATGTACACGGCTCTTGGAAGCGTGGTGATTACCTCCCTGTGTCCAGGATACCGCAGGTGACACCGGTGGTAACCATATCCTTGTTCCTACAATACACCCAATACGAACCAACTTCAATTTCTAAAACATTTCTGGTTAGGTATGCTGTAGTTTTGACAGTATCTACTGCTCATCCGTCAATCTATCACCGCTAACCATAGAGTACAATGCCCCTTTTGATGATTCGTCAAAAGTTTAGTGGCCAAGGCTAGCATGATTGTGTTTAGATTTGATTTAAAATATTGTATTGTACTTTTATCCTAATGGTAGTAATCTTAAGAAACTTTATTGACAAATAAAACTGCGAAAATAGAGTGAAAATGAGAGTTTTTCAAGTAAAAGGTACCATAATAGGCCAAAAACAACACGTCTTCGAAGCAAAACTTTTTTTGAGTTTTCATTCTTTTTTCTACATATTTCGAAAGAACAAGTATTTCTAAGATAAACTGCCAAAGCATACCTCTGTGCGATCTGTGGTTCTCAAATAAGAGCATTTTTCTGAAAAATGATGATGTCCCAAATGTTCATAAATCGTGTATAAATGCAAGAAATCACCCAGTCCGGCACCATCTGGTCCGGCACCATCTGGGCTGACATCGATTTTGGCGAACTATAGTGTATGCATTATCAATTGTTTCGTGAATAATGTAATACGAACTAACTTAACATTTAATAAACATTTGATTATAATATTACATACAGACAAAGTCCGACACAAATTCACTATTCTCTAGTTTTCAGTAATGGTAGCTCTAGAAGAGCTGTTTGGGTTTAAAAGGGTCTGTTTGAGAGATATTTCATGTGATCTTTCAATTCATGTGGTGATACATGGAGGTGAACACCCGCTGTAATTCTTCAAACCGTGGCATGTGATTCTCCTCTTGTTATCTGTCGAAGATTCTAACACCAAGTGGTCGCCTTCTGCGCACGTCCGCTTGACACACTCTATGGGACCCCCCCCCCCCCCCCCCCCCCGGCATGGCGTTTCTCCCATGCATGTCAGGTCAGGTCTGCGGTTCTGTAAGATGTACACGGCTCTTGGAAGCGTGGTGATTACCTCCCTGTGTCCAGGATACCGCAGGTGACACCGGTGGTAACCATATCCTTGTTCCTACAATACACCCAATACGAACCAACTTCAATTTCTAAAACATTTCTGGTTAGGTATGCTGTAGTTTTGACAGTATCTACTGCTCATCCGTCAATCTATCACCGCTAACCATAGAGTACAATGCCCCTTTTGATGATTCGTCAAAAGTTTAGTGGCCAAGGCTAGCATGATTGTGTTTAGATTTGATTTAAAATATTGTATTGTACTTTTATCCTAATGGTAGTAATCTTAAGAAACTTTATTGACAAATAAAACTGCGAAAATAGAGTGAAAATGAGAGTTTTTCAAGTAAAAGGTACCATAATAGGCCAAAAACAACACGTCTTCGAAGCAAAACTTTTTTTGAGTTTTCATTCTTTTTTCTACATATTTCGAAAGAACAAGTATTTCTAAGATAAACTGCCAAAGCATACCTCTGTGCGATCTGTGGTTCTCAAATAAGAGCATTTTTCTGAAAAATGATGATGTCCCAAATGTTCATAAATCGTGTATAAATGCAAGAAATCACCCAGTCCGGCACCATCTGGTCCGGCACCATCTGGGCTGACATCGATTTTGGCGAACTATAGTGTATGCATTATCAATTGTTTCGTGAATAATGTAATACGAACTAACTTAACATTTAATAAACATTTGATTATAATATTACATACAGACAAAGTCCGACACAAATTCACTATTCTCTAGTTTTCAGTAATGGTAGCTCTAGAAGAGCTGTTTGGGTTTAAAAGGGTCTGTTTGAGAGATATTTCATGTGATCTTTCAATTCATGTGGTGATACATGGAGGTGAACACCCGCTGTAATTCTTCAAACCGTGGCATGTGATTCTCCTCTTGTTATCTGTCGAAGATTCTAACACCAAGTGGTCGCCTTCTGCGCACGTCCGCTTGACACACTCTATGGGACCCCCCCCCCCCCCCCCCCCCCCCGGCATGGCGTTTCTCCCATGCATGTCAGGTCAGGTCTGCGGTTCTGTAAGATGTACACGGCTCTTGGAAGCGTGGTGATTACCTCCCTGTGTCCAGGATACCGCAGGTGACACCGGTGGTAACCATATCCTTGTTCCTACAATACACCCAATACGAACCAACTTCAATTTCTAAAACATTTCTGGTTAGGTATGCTGTAGTTTTGACAGTATCTACTGCTCATCCGTCAATCTATCACCGCTAACCATAGAGTACAATGCCCCTTTTGATGATTCGTCAAAAGTTTAGTGGCCAAGGCTAGCATGATTGTGTTTAGATTTGATTTAAAATATTGTATTGTACTTTTATCCTAATGGTAGTAATCTTAAGAAACTTTATTGACAAATAAAACTGCGAAAATAGAGTGAAAATGAGAGTTTTTCAAGTAAAAGGTACCATAATAGGCCAAAAACAACACGTCTTCGAAGCAAAACTTTTTTTGAGTTTTCATTCATTTTTCTACATATTTCGAAAGAACAAGTATTTCTAAGATAAACTGCCAAAGCATACCTCTGTGCGATCTGTGGTTCTCAAATAAGAGCATTTTTCTGAAAAATGATGATGTCCCAAATGTTCATAAATCGTGTATAAATGCAAGAAATCACCCAGTCCGGCACCATCTGGTCCGGCACCATCTGGGCTGACATCGATTTTGGCGAACTATAGTGTATGCATTATCAATTGTTTCGTGAATAATGTAATACGAACTAACTTAACATTTAATAAACATTTGATTATAATATTACATACAGACAAAGTCCGACACAAATTCACTATTCTCTAGTTTTCAGTAATGGTAGCTCTAGAAGAGCTGTTTGGGTTTAAAAGGGTCTGTTTGAGAGATATTTCATGTGATCTTTCAATTCATGTGGTGATACATGGAGGTGAACACCCGCTGTAATTCTTCAAACCGTGGCATGTGATTCTCCTCTTGTTATCTGTCGAAGATTCTAACACCAAGTGGTCGCCTTCTGCGCACGTCCGCTTGACACACTCTATGGGACCCCCCCCCCCCCCCCCCCCCCCGGCATGGCGTTTCTCCCATGCATGTCAGGTCAGGTCTGCGGTTCTGTAAGATGTACACGGCTCTTGGAAGCGTGGTGATTACCTCCCTGTGTCCAGGATACCGCAGGTGACACCGGTGGTAACCATATCCTTGTTCCTACAATACACCCAATACGAACCAACTTCAATTTCTAAAACATTTCTGGTTAGGTATGCTGTAGTTTTGACAGTATCTACTGCTCATCCGTCAATCTATCACCGCTAACCATAGAGTACAATGCCCCTTTTGATGATTCGTCAAAAGTTTAGTGGCCAAGGCTAGCATGATTGTGTTTAGATTTGATTTAAAATATTGTATTGTACTTTTATCCTAATGGTAGTAATCTTAAGAAACTTTATTGACAAATAAAACTGCGAAAATAGAGTGAAAATGAGAGTTTTTCAAGTAAAAGGTACCATAATAGGCCAAAAACAACACGTCTTCGAAGCAAAACTTTTTTTGAGTTTTCATTCTTTTTTCTACATATTTCGAAAGAACAAGTATTTCTAAGATAAACTGCCAAAGCATACCTCTGTGCGATCTGTGGTTCTCAAATAAGAGCATTTTTCTGAAAAATGATGATGTCCCAAATGTTCATAAATCGTGTATAAATGCAAGAAATCACCCAGTCCGGCACCATCTGGTCCGGCACCATCTGGGCTGACATCGATTTTGGCGAACTATAGTGTATGCATTATCAATTGTTTCGTGAATAATGTAATACGAACTAACTTAACATTTAATAAACATTTGATTATAATATTACATACAGACAAAGTCCGACACAAATTCACTATTCTCTAGTTTTCAGTAATGGTAGCTCTAGAAGAGCTGTTTGGGTTTAAAAGGGTCTGTTTGAGAGATATTTCATGTGATCTTTCAATTCATGTGGTGATACATGGAGGTGAACACCCGCTGTAATTCTTCAAACCGTGGCATGTGATTCTCCTCTTGTTATCTGTCGAAGATTCTAACACCAAGTGGTCGCCTTCTGCGCACGTCCGCTTGACACACTCTATGGGACCCCCCCCCCCCCCCCGGCATGGCGTTTCTCCCATGCATGTCAGGTCAGGTCTGCGGTTCTGTAAGATGTACACGGCTCTTGGAAGCGTGGTGATTACCTCCCTGTGTCCAGGATACCGCAGGTGACACCGGTGGTAACCATATCCTTGTTCCTACAATACACCCAATACGAACCAACTTCAATTTCTAAAACATTTCTGGTTAGGTATGCTGTAGTTTTGACAGTATCTACTGCTCATCCGTCAATCTATCACCGCTAACCATAGAGTACAATGCCCCTTTTGATGATTCGTCAAAAGTTTAGTGGCCAAGGCTAGCATGATTGTGTTTAGATTTGATTTAAAATATTGTATTGTACTTTTATCCTAATGGTAGTAATCTTAAGAAACTTTATTGACAAATAAAACTGCGAAAATAGAGTGAAAATGAGAGTTTTTCAAGTAAAAGGTACCATAATAGGCCAAAAACAACACGTCTTCGAAGCAAAACTTTTTTTGAGTTTTCATTCATTTTTCTACATATTTCGAAAGAACAAGTATTTCTAAGATAAACTGCCAAAGCATACCTCTGTGCGATCTGTGGTTCTCAAATAAGAGCATTTTTCTGAAAAATGATGATGTCCCAAATGTTCATAAATCGTGTATAAATGCAAGAAATCACCCAGTCCGGCACCATCTGGTCCGGCACCATCTGGGCTGACATCGATTTTGGCGAACTATAGTGTATGCATTATCAATTGTTTCGTGAATAATGTAATACGAACTAACTTAACATTTAATAAACATTTGATTATAATATTACATACAGACAAAGTCCGACACAAATTCACTATTCTCTAGTTTTCAGTAATGGTAGCTCTAGAAGAGCTGTTTGGGTTTAAAAGGGTCTGTTTGAGAGATATTTCATGTGATCTTTCAATTCATGTGGTGATACATGGAGGTGAACACCCGCTGTAATTCTTCAAACCGTGGCATGTGATTCTCCTCTTGTTATCTGTCGAAGATTCTAACACCAAGTGGTCGCCTTCTGCGCACGTCCGCTTGACACACTCTATGGGACCCCCCCCCCCCCCCCCCGGCATGGCGTTTCTCCCATGCATGTCAGGTCAGGTCTGCGGTTCTGTAAGATGTACACGGCTCTTGGAAGCGTGGTGATTACCTCCCTGTGTCCAGGATACCGCAGGTGACACCGGTGGTAACCATATCCTTGTTCCTACAATACACCCAATACGAACCAACTTCAATTTCTAAAACATTTCTGGTTAGGTATGCTGTAGTTTTGACAGTATCTACTGCTCATCCGTCAATCTATCACCGCTAACCATAGAGTACAATGCCCCTTTTGATGATTCGTCAAAAGTTTAGTGGCCAAGGCTAGCATGATTGTGTTTAGATTTGATTTAAAATATTGTATTGTACTTTTATCCTAATGGTAGTAATCTTAAGAAACTTTATTGACAAATAAAACTGCGAAAATAGAGTGAAAATGAGAGTTTTTCAAGTAAAAGGTACCATAATAGGCCAAAAACAACACGTCTTCGAAGCAAAACTTTTTTTGAGTTTTCATTCTTTTTTCTACATATTTCGAAAGAACAAGTATTTCTAAGATAAACTGCCAAAGCATACCTCTGTGCGATCTGTGGTTCTCAAATAAGAGCATTTTTCTGAAAAATGATGATGTCCCAAATGTTCATAAATCGTGTATAAATGCAAGAAATCACCCAGTCCGGCACCATCTGGTCCGGCACCATCTGGGCTGACATCGATTTTGGCGAACTATAGTGTATGCATTATCAATTGTTTCGTGAATAATGTAATACGAACTAACTTAACATTTAATAAACATTTGATTATAATATTACATACAGACAAAGTCCGACACAAATTCACTATTCTCTAGTTTTCAGTAATGGTAGCTCTAGAAGAGCTGTTTGGGTTTAAAAGGGTCTGTTTGAGAGATATTTCATGTGATCTTTCAATTCATGTGGTGATACATGGAGGTGAACACCCGCTGTAATTCTTCAAACCGTGGCATGTGATTCTCCTCTTGTTATCTGTCGAAGATTCTAACACCAAGTGGTCGCCTTCTGCGCACGTCCGCTTGACACACTCTATGGGACCCCCCCCCCCCCCCCCCGGCATGGCGTTTCTCCCATGCATGTCAGGTCAGGTCTGCGGTTCTGTAAGATGTACACGGCTCTTGGAAGCGTGGTGATTACCTCCCTGTGTCCAGGATACCGCAGGTGACACCGGTGGTAACCATATCCTTGTTCCTACAATACACCCAATACGAACCAACTTCAATTTCTAAAACATTTCTGGTTAGGTATGCTGTAGTTTTGACAGTATCTACTGCTCATCCGTCAATCTATCACCGCTAACCATAGAGTACAATGCCCCTTTTGATGATTCGTCAAAAGTTTAGTGGCCAAGGCTAGCATGATTGTGTTTAGATTTGATTTAAAATATTGTATTGTACTTTTATCCTAATGGTAGTAATCTTAAGAAACTTTATTGACAAATAAAACTGCGAAAATAGAGTGAAAATGAGAGTTTTTCAAGTAAAAGGTACCATAATAGGCCAAAAACAACACGTCTTCGAAGCAAAACGTTTTTTTGAGTTTTCATTCTTTTTTCTACATATTTCGAAAGAACAAGTATTTCTAAGATAAACTGCCAAAGCATACCTCTGTGCGATCTGTGGTTCTCAAATAAGAGCATTTTTCTGAAAAATGATGAT
This sequence comes from Ophiura sarsii, assembly GCA_035610835.1. Taxonomy (NCBI): domain Eukaryota; kingdom Metazoa; phylum Echinodermata; class Ophiuroidea; order Amphilepidida; family Ophiuridae; genus Ophiura; species Ophiura sarsii. Next base: position 32,300,675 of record CM069445.1, read on the forward strand.
GTCCCAAATGTTCATAAATCGTGTATAAATGCAAGAAATCACCCAGTCCGGCACCATCTGGTCCGGCACCATCTGGGCTGACATCGATTTTGGCGAACTATAGTGTATGCATTATCAATTGTTTCGTGAATAATGTAATACGAACTAACTTAACATTTAATAAACATTTGATTATAATATTACATACAGACAAAGTCCGACACAAATTCACTATTCTCTAGTTTTCAGTAATGGTAGCTCTAGAAGAGCTGTTTGGGTTTAAAAGGGTCTGTTTGAGAGATATTTCATGTGATCTTTCAATTCATGTGGTGATACATGGAGGTGAACACCCGCTGTAATTCTTCAAACCGTGGCATGTGATTCTCCTCTTGTTATCTGTCGAAGATTCTAACACCAAGTGGTCGCCTTCTGCGCACGTCCGCTTGACACACTCTATGGGACCCCCCCCCCCCCCCCCCCGGCATGGCGTTTCTCCCATGCATGTCAGGTCAGGTCTGCGGTTCTGTAAGATGTACACGGCTCTTGGAAGCGTGGTGATTACCTCCCTGTGTCCAGGATACCGCAGGTGACACCGGTGGTAACCATATCCTTGTTCCTACAATACACCCAATACGAACCAACTTCAATTTCTAAAACATTTCTGGTTAGGTATGCTGTAGTTTTGACAGTATCTACTGCTCATCCGTCAATCTATCACCGCTAACCATAGAGTACAATGCCCCTTTTGATGATTCGTCAAAAGTTTAGTGGCCAAGGCTAGCATGATTGTGTTTAGATTTGATTTAAAATATTGTATTGTACTTTTATCCTAATGGTAGTAATCTTAAGAAACTTTATTGACAAATAAAACTGCGAAAATAGAGTGAAAATGAGAGTTTTTCAAGTAAAAGGTACCATAATAGGCCAAAAACAACACGTCTTCGAAGCAAAACTTTTTTTGAGTTTTCATTCATTTTTCTACATATTTCGAAAGAACAAGTATTTCTAAGATAAACTGCCAAAGCATACCTCTGTGCGATCTGTGGTTCTCAAATAAGAGCATTTTTCTGAAAAATGATGATGTCCCAAATGTTCATAAATCGTGTATAAATGCAAGAAATCACCCAGTCCGGCACCATCTGGTCCGGCACCATCTGGGCTGACATCGATTTTGGCGAACTATAGTGTATGCATTATCAATTGTTTCGTGAATAATGTAATACGAACTAACTTAACATTTAATAAACATTTGATTATAATATTACATACAGACAAAGTCCGACACAAATTCACTATTCTCTAGTTTTCAGTAATGGTAGCTCTAGAAGAGCTGTTTGGGTTTAAAAGGGTCTGTTTGAGAGATATTTCATGTGATCTTTCAATTCATGTGGTGATACATGGAGGTGAACACCCGCTGTAATTCTTCAAACCGTGGCATGTGATTCTCCTCTTGTTATCTGTCGAAGATTCTAACACCAAGTGGTCGCCTTCTGCGCACGTCCGCTTGACACACTCTATGGGACCCCCCCCCCCCCCCCCCCCCGGCATGGCGTTTCTCCCATGCATGTCAGGTCAGGTCTGCGGTTCTGTAAGATGTACACGGCTCTTGGAAGCGTGGTGATTACCTCCCTGTGTCCAGGATACCGCAGGTGACACCGGTGGTAACCATATCCTTGTTCCTACAATACACCCAATACGAACCAACTTCAATTTCTAAAACATTTCTGGTTAGGTATGCTGTAGTTTTGACAGTATCTACTGCTCATCCGTCAATCTATCACCGCTAACCATAGAGTACAATGCCCCTTTTGATGATTCGTCAAAAGTTTAGTGGCCAAGGCTAGCATGATTGTGTTTAGATTTGATTTAAAATATTGTATTGTACTTTTATCCTAATGGTAGTAATCTTAAGAAACTTTATTGACAAATAAAACTGCGAAAATAGAGTGAAAATGAGAGTTTTTCAAGTAAAAGGTACCATAATAGGCCAAAAACAACACGTCTTCGAAGGGGGCACACCACTAAATACGTCTCCCATTGAAATACACGCGATTCGGCCCTTTTTCAAGACCGTTTTTTTACCCCACGTAACAATGATCGAAGTTTTTATTTCGCGTGAATGTATTAGATATGTGTTGAATTTTATTTTAAACTTGATTTTTCTTGACCCATCTAGATGAAATTTTTCGCTACGGGCACCTAAACAGCGCCCTCACCATTTTAAACCGATATTTTCGCTTCCTCACCGGTTCCGGCAACGATATCCTTCCGCAGCCTAGGCTCCCGTGCGTATTCGATTCCGACGATTTTTGACCACATTAGCAATGCTGAGGTTCTATTCTATCTTTTTCATAAAAAATAAGCAAGATTTACTTCTATTTGCTTCCCCTGGGACGATGATCAAATTGATATAGGTACTATTTCTCCGAACCCTACACCAAACGCGGAAGGATTTAGTGTAGTGCCCCCATAAGTCGAAATAAACCGAAATGATGAAATTACAAGGTCAGAGGTCGTACACACGTGAGGGCGTATGTATGGGTGCATACCACTATTACGCGCTAACGTGTGTTTCTATGGGAAAGATGCCTCGGGAAAACGGCAATATCTTGAGTTACCTTGCGACTCATTTAATGAAATCTTGGAATATTTATTAACACACATAGATCTGACCTGGGTCAAAAACTCAGATGGGGGTGACCGTTTACATTTTTCTATATTTCCCCCTTTATCATGTTTATATGGAGTAGTATTTTTTAACACGAAATTAGACCTTGTAGCCCGTTGTGACCAATGTGTATCCCTCCGCCAATATTTTCAAATAAAACAGTAGATGTATACTCTTTTCATTCGAATTATCTCAGGTACACTTCAGTGAATAAATATAGACCAAATTCAATAATTTTGAATGACATATCATGTCGGCAATATTCACCATTCTTTCCGGCCGGCCGTTATTTAGGAACTACGGAAGCTGGGCGTTGGACTGTAATAGTGGTGTGCACCCTTATAAACAAACAAACACCCACCAGACTGTATTGGGCTCATACAGGGCCAGGGTGTTTATTGCATTGATTTAGGTATCTATATTTAACATGTGGTACATGTATTCATAATATAATACAATTGAATGTCTCCATGCAATGAATAAATATAAGATTATTTTGTTATCTCATCAATATAGATTAAGTTGGGTGAAAAATCAATTATTTTACGTGCAACAAAATCGCTTGTCACGCTATGATAATTTCGCACAGGCCGCCTAACGTCATCAAATACGAATGCGCAGATTTTAGTATCTTCGAAAGTGAACTTAGCCGAGCCGAATCGGCAGAAAAGTGGACTCAAATTACTATTTTTAACAGCTGTAATATCATTGTAGTTAATGTAGTCAATAAGTTCCTTGAAGTGTTTATGGTCAACTCTCATGAAAATAGTGCAAATGAGATTTCAGAAGTAGAAAAAAAAAGTTGAATTCAAATTATTAAATCACTTTTTTGCAGATTTTGTTCCACGTTTATTACGTTTATAACGTTATCTACTGCCTATCAGCTCTAAATCAGAACGAGTTTACAAGCTGTGATGCCCAAAACACAAAATTGTATTTACGAAAGCATACTTCTATCAATTACAGCGAAAAAAATGCAATGTAATTTTGTAAATTGCAAGTATTATGAATCGTTTTTAGGTCTTCACATTACTTCACGAACTTCATCTTTAAATCAAAAAAATGCACGGTTTTCCAAAATGAATATTTTTGTGCAAAGTATAAAATATATCTTTAATTGTATCTTTTTCCAATCGTCATAATGTGTTTTCCAAAGTTAGCCCCGAAACAATGGTATTATGCTGCACTAATAACGCTGGCATTGGAACTCTGACTTAATTGGGTTTGGTAACCGATCCGATCAGAGAATGATGCTGCTGAACTGACAAACGACCTAAAGTGTCTCCTAAAACTACATCATGTAGGAGTCCGTGGGACACTTCTATCCTGGATAAGAGATTTCCTGACAAGCAGAACACAACAAGTCATCTTAGAAGGAAAGACGAGCAGCACATCAGCGGTCTCATCTGGTGTCCCCCAGGGGACGGTCCTAGGCCCTCTACTCTTCCTAGTATATATTAACGACCTCAGACGCAGTAACATCCGAGATTCGCCTATTTGCTGATGACGCCCTGCTTTACAGACCGATCCGATCAGAGAATGATGCTGCTGAACTGACAAACGACCTAAAGTGTCTCCAGGAATGGGAAAACACATGGCTCATGTCCTTCAACCCAGACAAGTGTGAAGTCCTACGTGTCACTAACAAGAAGAAAAACGTCTTGTCCTCACAATACACCATCCATGGGACTGTTCTTCGCACTGTCGACCAAGCCAAGTACCTCGGTGTGACGATCCAAAGCAACCTCAACTGGAAGCCTCACATTAACAACATATGCAAGAAGGCCAACAGCACCAGAGGTTTCCTTCAACGCAACCTGAGGAAGTGCCAACCCAAAATTAAGGAACAAGCCTACAATACCTATGTCCGACCTACTCTGGAGTATGCCTCAACAGTCTGGGATCCACACACCCAAGACCTCATCTCCAAGATCGACATGGTGCAGAGACGGGCAGCTCGCTTTGTCAAGCATGATTACGACCCACGTCACAGTGTATCCTCAATGCTTCAAGATCTACAATGTCAGACACTGTACGAGAGGCGAGCAAAAAGCAAAGTCATCATGCTTTACCGGATCACTCATGGTTTAGTGGCAATACCATCCTGCCCTCCACACCTAGTTCCATCGACAACACAAACCAGAGGTCACCCCGCCCAGTTCCAGATACAACACTACCGGATCTCGGCATTTCAATATTCTTTCTTTCCCAGCGCCATCTGCCTGTGGAACAACCTGCCAGCTTCAGCTGTGACTGCCCAAACCATGGAGCAGTTTAGGAGCAGGCTGAGTCCACTTACCCTACGTTAGGACGGTGGCGTTTTTTACTTGCACCTTTTCAACTGTAAATAGAGGATATCGTGTTCCTGATCGCACCCTTTGCACCTTACAGTACGACAATACTCTACTACAAGAGGAATGTACTACACCATATAGATAGATAGATAGATTAGCATATACAAACACATGTAAACACATATATTCAACATCGAGCAAGGCAGTTTATTTGAGTGTATGCAAACACATCTTATCGACATGCATTGAAGCCCATTTGACAATATAAAGCAGTAAAAAGCAGTAAACAATTGTAAATTACACCAGAATGCAATTCCAACAACGATGATGAATAACGTAATAAACATATACGGTTGTTTAGTATATCATTTTCAAACGCTTATTTTTACATCACACCACATTTATTTTATCTTCAATCTTGTTTTACCAACGAAATAACAAACAAACATTACCACATATTATGCTTAATACCACATATAATCTCACTTACTAAGTAACTTGTGTTAAATGACACAAGCATATATTTTATACCTCAAATTCTAAACATCCACAATGATAATATACATAACTAAGTACTATCTAATGAAATATAATTTTCTATGTATAAAGCCCCTCAGTGTATTCAACGATACCTAGTAAATGGTATTTGAGAATTTTAAGTTGCCGAAATCAACCGAAAGATTGTTCTATATATTGTTGACTAGCTCTTTTGATGTAGGGTAAATATGGTGAATAACGTAATAAACATGGTCACTAAATCGACAGATGTAACATAGCACTGTGCAGGTATGTTTATTTAACAATGGCATTATTACATTCATGTAACTTATAATAGCACTAAATATTGAATTGCCTTGTAATCTGTTTAAATTAGTAAGATATTAGATTTTTTTTAAATGATGGTAGTAGTAGATTTGTAAGACTGCAATCTGATGACCTTTTTGTCTCCACTATTGCATTTGGTTCTGCCGGTATTACCATTAGTTGTTTGCACTGTGTCGTCCATATTCCTGTATAATAATGATAACAAAAACAAAACAAAATTGATGAAAGATATTGTAGCTGTTTCAGCTAGGTATACCATATTTATTCACCCAATTATACATATTGGTTTATTACGTTATCCAATATCCATAGAACTATACACTATTGAAGAATGCAAACAAATGAGATTGTGTCAGTATGTGATACAATATGTTTGTACACTAAGTTAACATTCATAAACACATAATAAATGTTGAATCACTGTGAACAAGATGCAATTATCTTTATCAAATGATGAACAGTTTATTACGTTATCCATTATAAAGGTGGTTTCAGCCCTGAGATAGAATAGTCCACATATTAAAATTATAACATTGGATACAATGTATGAAACTCAAGTACATCAATCATGAAAGCTACGGAATTGACACCAACATTGACATGAGAATAGACAATGAGGTTGGTTACGTTATCCCGTTTATTACGTTATTGGCAACTGCAACAGTGCCTAATGCTGGATTATAACGTATATACAAAGCAATAAATGTAGATGTTAACGATACCTACTGCATTTCTTCACATTATTAACCCCATTTTGATATCATAGGTCCATTTTCAATGTGCTTAAGAGATCTATAATGACTTCAACTGTCATTCGGCTTAATTTTCATATTACTTTCAAGAAAAAAATGAGAAATTCTTACCATTCGTCATGGTTTTTTTGCATTGTACTTTCAACGAGTATCCTCCATGCATGCCTGCGAAAAGGGCCTGCCACGTATCTTTGTTTAATACAGTCGTAATAATAATAATAATAATTAGTATTTATATAGCGCCTTTCCAAAGTGATCAAAGCGCTGTAATTTCGCTGCTGGTGAATCATCAGAATCAGGTCGCATCAACTAGGGTGCTGCCAATTTCTAGCGCAAACCTATCCACACTTAGATTGTAACATCCACCATTTTTCAATGCAGCTCCCCAAATACCATTGGGTCAAGGAAGTTTTTGATAACCGAAACAACTAATCACAGATTTTGACAGCAGGAGGAAACCGGAGATCCCGGAGAAAACCGGCGAGAGCGTGTATGAATCGTGATAAACCAAATGCACATAAAGCCCGACCGAGCACAGATTTCGAACCCGGGATTCATTGGTGCAAAGCGAGGGTATCTACCGCTGCGCCAACACGCTCTCGTAGAGAGCAGCTGTCTCTCTTTCGATTTATTCGATAACGTAATAAACGATAACGTAGTAAACGTTTTTCGTACTCAAAGTACCATGTAGACGATCTGGAAAGAGCTAGCGGGTGTTCCAAGTAACCATATAGTCTATGTGTATGTATCAAATTGGTTTTTAACCAAAAAGTGTGTTTTAATACATAGTTCGGGAGAAATCTGAACAACGTAATAAACATCCTTAACAAGGTCGCATGCTTAGCAGCATTTTGATTTCATCTCAAGGTCAGACATGCTGCTATAGATTTTTGAAAATATTTTTTTCCAACACCCATGTTCTTTTAGATTCAGAATATGTGCATTTAAATGTTTAAATGTTAATTTTGAACAATTTTGATCTTCAATATGTCGCTGGTAACGTAATAAACATAATTATCTCGGACAACATATATGAAATTAAAACAGGTAAACATCGTAAAAGATGTGCATTTCTTTTCTAACCATGGAATATCGCTATATGTTCCCTACAAATTAGGACATATCTTGTAGAAAATGGTGCCCTATTTGTATTGTAATTAATAAAGACAAAATATACTTTTATGCTGCGGACATGGAAATTTCGCTAATTTGGGGTATATGAGGGCAATTTTTTTAGTGAAAACACGATCAGAAGTATATCAAAGTATATATATCCAAGTAGAAAACATCAAGATCTATCTAGAAAAGAAGTTTTTCAAGCAAGAAAACATTGCATAACACAGAAATGGACCAAAGACATCAAAAAGTTCATTTTGCACTGTTTTCATGAGAGTTAACCTTATAGAATACAACATAAGTGGACATCCTTGCCATGGGTGTTAACTTTGACCTCGATTTGTATGTTGGTATCTAACTCCCTGTGCCAGCAGATGAATTGTTTGCAGGAAAGTGGTATAAATCGGACATTTAATCTCAGCAAATCTAGCCTTGCAAATAAAGGGTTCAAAAAAGTAAGCCCCCCTCCCTAAATAAAATTAGATCACATTAATTTGAATAACTGTACACACAATTATACGTTTTGAGAGATTGTAACACTTACGTTAGCAAAAACACTTGGCTACCCATACAAAGTTTCCCTATTTATACATCATCATCATCATCATCATCATCATCATCATCATCATCATCATCATCATCATCATCATCATCATCATCATCATCATCATCATCATCATCATCATCATCATCATCATCATCATCATCATCATCATCATCATCATCATCATCATCATCATCATCATCATCATCATCATCATCATCATCATCATCATCATCATCATCGTCATCGTCATCGTCATCGTCATCGTCATCGTCATCGTCGTCGTCGTCGTCGTCATCGTCGTCGTCGTCGTCGTCGTCGTCGTCGTCGTCGTCATCATCGTCGTCAACATCATCATCATCATCATCATCATCATCATCATCATCATCATCATCATCATCATACAACGAAACAATGGAAGCTGCTTATAGTTGCCTCCGTCATTCTTTCTTGTCTAATTGTTTTAATCTATTGGTGCGCCACGCCTAGTGGAGGTATGTATAGGAATAGGCCTACATATTATGTGCCGTGAACCGTGTCACGCTGGATTATAAGTAAGGCAATCTTTTCAGGTGGGGCGGCATTGTTTGGTACTTTACAAAAGGTCAAATGTCGTGGCCCATCGACTAGGATCGATAAACTTAGCGGTCACTTTTCGCGAGTAGAAACAGGGGGGATTAAGAACTTACCGGTAAATCTTAGCGTTTAATCTTACCGTTTACTTTGCAGTGCCCCAGTGGAAACACGCTCTCCTAAGTACCGTACCCAAGGATACAAACATGTTGGCTGTAGCGGGGCTAGAAGAACTCACAACCTTTGTATTGTTTGTCACATTTCCCAAAATGATGTTTTTCATAAAAAGTGGCACTTTTCAATATCCTATACGAAAAGCTTTAAAAAAACACTTAAGAAAAGGAAAAACGCTTGTCCCCTTTTCGACCCACTCAAAGTGTCCCCTTAGCTTTTCGATATTATGTTAACTTTTTCCAATAAGGTCATTTCTAATATTAATATCAAGAGAATATACTGTGTGTATTTGCCAACATTGTAATAGGGTAGATTAATGTGGGACTGTTGTGGGTGTTATACATTATAAGTTGGATTACAGGCGTAGACTAAGAGCGGGTAATCACCCTATTATTATAAAGTGCTCAACAAAAGAAAGTCGTACACTTTGTTTGGGTCAATTAAAGTAACTTTTGATTGTTTTCTTACCAAACAGGCTAAATAGACATTTGGATGAATCTTTTAGGCACATTTTGATACCAAACATAACACCTAGCAACAAAGATAAACCATGATTAGCGCCATTTAAAGAAAATTAGTCACTTTTCAAAAGTCACATTTTCAATTACTACACGGGAGGAAAATGGGTGTGTGCGAGGTTTACCCAGTGTGTGTCACTGTTATCAACCAGGATTGACCGGCGGGCAATCGATCACACTGAGCAGCCGTGTACACTAACCTGCACTGGGCGTACACTTTGTGAGCGGGATATTTGATTCCGAACATAAAGGGCATTATGTGCTTGTTTTAACAATTGGTGTTTTCTTCCGCGTAGTGTATTGAAAATGTGACTTTTGAAAAGTGACTAATTTTCTATAAATGGTGCTAATTAGGGTTTATCTTTGTTGTTAGGTGTTATGTTTGATATCAAAATGTGCCTAAAAGATTCATCCAAATGCCTATCTAGCCTGTTTGGTAAAAAAATAATCGAAAGTTACTTTAAATGACCTAAGCAAAGTGTACGACTTTCTTTTGTTGAGCACTTTATATTTGTATGCTTTCGTGATGAAGAGCTACCATTGGCACTAAAGCGACCAATTTTCAACCAGTGTATCACCACAGTGCTATCGTATGGCTCAGAAACATGGACAACAACTAAGAGATTGGAGAAGAAGCTAAAAGTCACTGAGAGGGCAATGGAAAGGGTATTGATTGACGTTACAAGAAGGGACAGGGTGACCAACACACATTTAAGGAGTGAAGTGAAATAGGCTAGATAGATAGATAGATATTTATACTTATATTAATTTCACATTTATATTTTATTTATTTTTATTTTTATTTATCTTGACAGAGCAAATTAGCTCATTAGCGTAATTTAGTTTCCGATAGCCTGTATATTATCATTAAACTCTATTACTTCCTGAAGCAAGGGAAACTCTGTGTGTTTGCATGGTTGGCCATTGTTACCAGATAGAGCATGAGCCAATCAGCTCTCGCGATATTAGGCCCGCGAGTTTTGGCCTTTGTTCGGATGCTAAGGCAGTGGCCTAGCAGTGGCGGATACAGGGGTGGGAGTTCCCTTAGACCCCCCCCCCCCCCCCCCCCCCCCCCAGCAGAATTTGACGAGCTGACGGCAACAAAAATTGGGGACCTTTTACGATTTTTTGGGGTACCAATTAAAAAAACCTTGGTCAGCCCCGTAAATTTTAATCCTGGATCCGCCACTGCCTAGCATCCCCTTGCGGGTTTTTTTCTCGGCCATTATCTCGTTGGCATGCTTCATGAGTAGAGAGGTGGAACATTTTAAAACCCACTCCTACACCCACATAATGCAATTGTCTGTGCTTTCATCTAGAGTGTACATCCGATGTTTTCCTTCCTATTATTGATAACATTGGTATGGGTATGGGTTGTATTGGTACCTTCCCTTTAGACTCACAATTAATTTGTTGTTCAGAATTCATAGGGTACATGTAGTAGGTAGATCAACACATGTATAGACCCTGAAACACTAGTCATGCCAGTAACATTCTAATTTAGTCTAGTCATCTTTGTGAGGTTATAATGGAAATGAGGTATAAGAGCTGGATTCTTCTACTGTAGAACGCCTTGCATTTTTGAATCAGTCAATGATCCCTATCTTTACTTCATTACCTAAGACCCCGTATTTTTAATTGTCAAATTGCAAAAGAAAATTAAGGTTTCACTATTGAAACAAACAACCTAGTCTAATTATCACTAAGAGCCGACTTTTTGGATTTTACTGCTTGTTACTGCAAGCCCCCAATCTGTAATGAAAAGACCCTTTTGGTTATGATTGTCAAAGGCAGTGGCGTAAACCACGGGTGAGTAAGGTGGACGACTTGCCCAACTTGAGAAAAATCCGGAGGAAGTTTTGGCAAGAATAAACCAATACGCTTCCCCATTATACCACCGATTTGAATGAAATAAAGTTTATTTTGTAGCTAGGAGAAAGATGTTGTGACTGGTAAGAAAACAATAACGAAACAAAAGTAAAAAAGCAAATAAAACTCTTGCTTAGGGAAATTAAAATAATTTAAAAAAATAATAGTAAACGCAATGCATTTGTCTTTGCAATTCAATCATCTGGAAAACAACGCTAACATTATTTCTGGACTTTATTTAGTCCATTTTGAAACTAGTTGAGTTAATAATTAAAATTGGAACGTGATCATATTTTAGCGTGACTACTTAGCTGGGGCACTAGCCCCTTCACCAATTTCAAATTTTCCTATGAGCTTTATATTTCATAAGTCATTTATAAGGTAAGTTCGATATTCGATGGTGTTCGAAATGACCACAAGTCGTACAAAAACGGGTTTAATATCCTCTGTGTAAGACTGCACGGGATTAACCTAGCACAATTAAAAGATTATACAGCTTTATTCCGTAATGGTATCTTTACACAGAGTACTGGTCTAACTTATGAATGTCTGTACCAAGTATACCCAAAACGACTGTCAACTCTAAATACCGTAGTCCGTTATTTTGAAAGTCAAATTACTTATAGCTGTATTCTTTGATACATTTGCCGTCAGCCACTAATATTTTGTCCCCAGCTATGGTCATATCGCCAGGATTTACAAGCCCTTCGACAACACAGCCTTTGTAGACTCCAGTGATAGAAAAGTGATGGATACCTTTCTCTCCGTCAGCGTTGACAACAAACAGATCGTCATCTTCGTTCCAACAGACACCGCATGGTCTCCATGCTTCAATACCGGGAGGCGAGTTGACAGAAAACAGTAGATGGCCAGACTTTGTCATGTCAACAACAGCAACTGTTTCACAGCAAATATCATAACACAACACCGCAAGCTGGTCATAAGAATTGGCGGCAATGCAGTATGGATGTATCTCGACTGTAAAGTCCCCTATACGTGTCCCATTATCGTTGTGAATGCTGATACACTTGTGTTGACATTCTCCCACAACGACTTGTTGTTTACGATCGATGGTTATCCCTGCTGCTTCGTGACGTCCAACCCCATCGATTGGAACTATGGAAAACGAACCTCCTGATTTCTCCGTCAGATTAGGCAGATATCTGTGTACGAAGTTGTCGCAGCTCGTTGTCAAGTACTCTCCTTTTGCATTAAGTGTGACCCCAAACGGAAACCCAATCTTAGGAAGACTCGTGCATTCTCGACAGCTGTTCATTACATATGTCTGAGTAAAGATGTCGACGAAGCAGATATCCCCATTACATGGATCTTTTAAAATATTGGATACACAGTTCGTCACTTTTTCACAGGTGATTTGTCTTTCAAATGTCCACCAACCTTCCTTATTGGGTTTAATCTGTTCATCAGTTGACACTATCCCGAGAACAACTGGTTGAACGATTGTACTACTGGCGTTGAATATCACTTGTCTGGCTCTATTCTTCTGCTTCAGAGGATGTTTCATATCACACAACTCTTGCAAGGATGATGTCACAGAGTTATACATGTCGGCAACGTCGTAGTCAGATCCTATTCGAGTCAGTTGTGAAGCGGTCTCCAGAGAAGTGCGAAGTTGTAATCTTAAAGTGCGAAGCTCTTCCGTGTGCATTTCGATCTCTTTTCGTCCCGTCGCGCCTATTAGCGATATGTCAGCGGATAGCCTCTTGTAATCGGCGTCCAAGAACGCCGAAAAGGACGATTTAGCGCTTTCATGTGATTTCGAAAGCTGTGCCAATGCTTCCTGTATCGCCTCCTCAGCTTCGTCAGTGATCTCACTATTATCTGCAATGCTTTTATCTACTTCAGTAGCGATTTGTTTACACTCCTTGGCGAGTTGTTCAATGGTTTCTCTATGACCTTTGGTTGCTACTTGAAGGTCAACGAAATAATGTTCAGGTTTGCAGTGATCAAACACGGTGCAATCGCGACAGATCAAAGTCCCGCACGTTTTGCAAAATATCCATAGTATCTGACCTTTGTGTTTGGTGCAGTACTCGACCCTTTCGACAGGATCCGATTTACCCACGCGAATTTCGTCCAATGTGACGGTATGGTGGTTTCTCATCAACTTCATGGTTTTATGTGACTTAAGACAATTCTCGCAAATAAAATCATCACATTCAATACAACGAGCGACGGCTGCTTGGCCTGATCCCTCACAACTGGTACATGGAATTACACAGTCCTTACTAGCGAGTTTGATATGCAAGGCCTTTCGATCTTTTAGTTTGGTAACGAAGAAATTGCTCTCCAGTCCCATGACCCCGTCGACCGGTAGCGTGAATATCTTACGACATATAGGGCATGTAACAGTCGTGCTTCCGGGTTTGGCCCACTCAGAAAGACATTTCATACAATAAGTGTGTAGACATGGCAGAGCCTTTGGTCGTTCAATCAGCGATAAACAGATACTACATGTTGTCAAATCTTCATATGGCTCCTCCTTGTCAAATGAATGTGGTGGCCGAGAGAGAGCCATTTTGTAATGTTATAGGCTATCGTATAAGGCTGTGAGCGAAGTCGTCGTTGACTCGTTTCCTTTAAACCGCATAAAATGTAATGCGTTAGGTCGCTGTATAGTGTTCCCGACCTTGAACTGAGACTTTGAACTTTATACAATAGACCTATATCATACTTTAGTCAACCTCGTGCCCCGAGTATAATTGTCCTGCAATAAAGTAGTGTGTTCTAGGCACATACAAAAATGTTGTGTTGGAGGAAACAGACGCGGGTTCGTTTTAAGAATATCTACTCCGGTATGCAGCTATTCGCTCGTAAATCCAAAGTCATTCGTCTTATCATACTGTAATCAACTGTGTGTGCCGAAGTGCATGGCTCGGAGGGACTGGACTCCCTGAATTGACGCCAGCTAGTTACGGACGAGATTGGACTGTCATTTGTCTGAATAATTTTAGAAGCTAGATCAAGGCTAGTTGTCGATAAGGCCACTTCAAATTCTGAGTATATACTGTTTCAAGTTTGAAAAGGGACAGAGTGATATTTAAAATTAATTATTTAATTATCTTTTATTGCCTTTATTTCAAAACAAGTGGTCGCCACCAATTTATCAATGCATATCGAGGATTGTGCACTCAAGGGGGAAGTAGGGGTTGAGAGCACATTTTACTAAAACTATTTTTTCTCCAATGTTCATTGGGTTTGAACTTAAACCTTAAGTGTTGTAGGTTAAAAAAATATCGCTACTTGGTCGGTCATGTGACCCGATGTAATGGAAACGGCGGCCATCTGTATCATCTTTTTTATTACGAGGACACCTTGCGCGCACGATATCTCAAAAACTATTTATCGTAGAGTATTGGGACAAAAAGCAAATGAAAGCTGATTGTTAAGGCTATTATATAGAATGAACTAGGATCTAAGCAATTGGGCACTATTAAAGGTAGATGACCCGATCACATTTTCGTAACACAGAATTATTTAAAACATACGGAGATTTTCATATCATATGAAAGCTCATATTTTTCTCATCATCATACTGAAATTTGACGGCCTAAATCGGTATAATTACGGAGAAATCGATGAAATAACGTCGAATTACCGCGAATGGTGGTATACCACCGATATAGTTTGTGTACTACTCAATGGGTACAGTTCACAGCATCTTGTGCGTGTAAAATAAGAACCATTAGAGCTATGCAACTCAAATTTTGGAACACGACTTTTTTAAGGATGACCTTTCATAGAATAGAAAACTTCAAGTTGAAAATCGAAATGTGATCGGGTCATCTACCTTTAACTAGGGTAAGTATTTTATGTTGTGTTCACCAGAAAAGAAAAGAAAAAATTACGGAGATGTAAAAAAATATGTTCTCATAGGGATAGAGTCTCCATTCTAGTTAATTCTAAAGCCTATCTTATTAACAGTATTCTGTCCAAAATGTGAAGGTCCTAGCCACTTTAGTTTTCTAGATATCCTGCGCGCACGGTCGCAAAATGGTCGAAATTAGTTACGGAGATATCGTAATTTAAAGGTTGGGTCATTAGTAAAACGAATAATTAATTAATCGTCATTATTGGTATCAAATTAACTAAATTTGATTTAAAAATGAAGTTTTCACTCATTTAAGGCATCTTAGAACACTAAATGCATTATTATTGGAGTAATAAAATAAAATATTAGATACTTAAAACAATAGAATACATAAGAATTAAATACAAGCGTTAATATACGACATTTCGCGACGGACTTGGACGCGCAAAATTTATCATAACTTTGCAGAGGAATATCTGATTTTGTTCATTTTTGAAGCAAAAGAAAGCTAATTCTCTGGGCTGTGATTTATTGCCAAAATAAAATACAAAATGCATGATATAAAACCTCACAACTCTTATTCCCCCTTAATTATTTTATAACATATTCATTTTATATCCAAGTAATAATTCGGGGTAATAATAGTACAATCGTATTCTTTGTTTGTTCATTATCATATCTGTTAGCATCAAAGTCATAATGCAAATTAATGTTATCTAAGTAATTTTAAAGCAGTCTTTAAAAATCATTGATTAAATATATTGCAATTCTCGGTAGTATTTTGGACGCGGGCGGGAAACAGTACATAGGTCTAAAAGGTCTAAACTTAAAATTAATTTTAATTGACCTAACACCTCATTATATTGATCAACTTGTTTAATTGTTTAATTTGTGTATTTATATTATCTATATATTACTGTTAGATACGACATCGTTTTTGGTATTTAGCAAATAATTTGTTTCCCGTAGGCCACCTATGCATTTTTGTAGCCATCATAGCCACAGTATATTAGTTTGATTGTTGTGGTGGGATTTTAATGTGTGTGGGGTTTTTTCAGTTGAAGATCTTAGAAAAAAATCTTTTTTAAGACCAAATAATGCGTGAAATAATGTCAAGATAGCATAGAGATGAACTTGTCTTTGTAGATTATCAAAAGAAGAAAAATCAACGTCAATACAAATGACTTGATGTGACGGATCCCTAGGGCTAAAATCACAACTGCTAAATAAACAATTTAAAAACAATCATGTTTCACATCGCAGTTTCAGGTAACATTGGAAATGTTGGTAAATAAAACATTTCAATTTTCTGTAAATATGTCATTCACTATCGATCTCCAAGTCCAACTTGTCGTTAAGTTTAAGTTAGGCTAAGTTAGGTAACGGTAAATAATTGATGTGATATGGATGTTATATCTAATGAAGATAGCAATATATGGGTGCTATCTACTGATGAAAGCAATGTAATATATGGGTGGTATCTAGTGAAGAAAGCAATGTAATACCCCTAAAAAGTACAAAATAAAATTCGGTTTTCTTTTACAACTGCTAAGAATTTCATTTTCACACAGAGCAAGTGTAACGAAGTACGCGATGCAGTGATAGTTGAACGTTCATAAATAAGGTAATTAGGCATGGTCTTGAAATGTTTTGAACCGTGAAAAATGTGTAGAAATTTGCTTCATATAAAGTAAATTGTCTCCAACATTATTCTCAAATATAATCATATCAAAAGTTTCCAAAATGTCCATCGTAGGTGAAATTGTTTGCAGCAGCATAATGAAAATTGCTACAAAAAAAGCCTGACAAAGTTAAAGATCGATAGTAAAATAGAAAAAAGGTCTGTCTCGCGTACATTTTGGACAATAGCTACATGTACATGTATGCTATAAGCTTTTTTTCTGCTACGTAAATTGGCTGATGGAAATTTGAATTTAAGTTCAACTCACTGATTTTCTAGGAGAAGCTTAAAATTTACAATAAAAATTGCTCAGAAAAATATAAGAAATGTTTTAATTTTCTCCTATTGGTTTCGATAAATTGGAACTATTATCGTAAAGGTTTTATCAAAAGCGAGGCTCAAGACCAAATAGCGTGTGCTCCCTATAACCCGTGGTTTTGTTTAGACATGACATTTGTCACTCTATCATGTCATGTAATACAAAATCAGTCCCACATACGCCCTTGCGCTAGAAAAATTGCGAAATTGAAGTCCTAATTTAAGCCATTTGGTGCACCATTTTTGCGCTAAGGCTCAAAATGTGGGTTAATAGACCATGTATAATTGTCCACGAGTTACGAGGCGGACATTTTGGGGAGGCGTCCGCCACCTGTTGCGGGACTGCTCGTGTGCCTGCATTGATTATTACAATACTTTCTGACATCACTTCACTGCTCATAGTTGAGCGACTTATGGCCTGCTAATCTTCATTGTTTCAGCACACTGTTTTCACTTTAGAGCCAAGTAAACTTGGTATGGGTATTTATCACACACGACAAAGGACAAATACTCCAAACAAGACTTTGCGTTCCATACCTTTCCTTATCAACAAACTCTGTCTAAAAATGCCTAGAGCCAATAGTCACTTTCATTGCCTAATATAAAATACAATTAAAGTCTGACAGTCACTAAATATAGAAATTGACGATTGAAAGAAAGATCCATCTTGGAATTGGCACGTAATGTCACAGAGAGACGCACTGACGTCGTTCTTATACAGTTGGAATTGAGTATAACCATGTTTGCACTACACGAGTTGTGTCGACTACAAATGTCCGATTATTTTATTTGGCAAAGTCGTTTTTCATGTACATATTGATATAATATTTAGTCCTGTGTGTCCGTAATTGTATGTAGTGGTATAGATCTTTCTCAAGTTCAATTCAATCCGGAAAACCATGGGAAAACCCAACTGAAATCGACTTCCTGTTTGGTGATTCAAATAGTTAACATGGTTAAGGTCTATCTGGTTTATTAAACAAAAGAGCTTTGGGTATAGCTTAATAGTTCCGCCATTGGTAAGGCCCGGGGTCGGGGATACTCAGACCAAAAGTGGTGTTGTGCCATTGGAATATACATCCCTTTTACCTTTAAAATGGTGTCGCTCTTTAGGGCTATTTCAGTAGTGTTAAATATAGCGTCTCCAATGGAGTTTTTAATAATGGGGTTTCCGCGGTTTCGTCTTACAATGGAATATTTACTGGCTAAATTTTAGTTTTTTAACGGCATAAATGCTTTACCGAAAATATGAAAACTACCCCGAGGAGAGCGGTTAACAACCTTCCAACCAGCTACTTGGGTCGAGAATATAGGTCTAGTATTCCAGCTATTCTTTTGAAAGTTGTTTAAAAACGACATTGCGCTTTCTCTGGCATTTCCAGTCATATTTCTCGTCTCTCTAGCACAACAATGGGAGACAAAGAAGAAACAGTATCATCTGGCTATAGCAGACTGAAAGAAGAAGTAGTAGAACCAAATCCGCGGCCACACCTTTTTTGGACATTCCAGCGTCAACTGCTGGTAGTATGCATTGCACTCGTTACATTTGCGCTGTGCGGTATTCTGGGCGGAGTGATTGCACTCAGAGTGCACCTACGGTATACCTCCGCTGACCTCATACAGACCGAAGAAAGGATGTCTTCGTATGATACCATTATCAAAAACTTGACGGATGTGCTATCGGATCTTAACAGAAGGAAGGTTAGTATATATAATTAACACACTTTTTAGAAGGTTTTGTAACAGCGGTTGCAAATAATTTATTTCACTTTCTGTTTTAGATGTGATTATGACATGTATCGGGCACTATAAACATTGTGTCAAGTAAATGTGTTATCAACATTTCAACATATCTTTGCACTTAGTTCGCGATGTACGACCTGTAAGCACTTATTGCGCTCACCCCTCACGTTCAGTCAGTAAGATCAAATAAAAAATACGAATTTTTTAAAGTCGTGCAGCGCATTCATGAAGGCCGCCATTTTTATCATTACGTCATTACGTCATTCAAATATTGAAAACAATCTTTAAAAAAAACCATCCATCGTTGTCTTCCTTCCTAGTAAATTATAGAATGGGTGACATTGATACTGTTTTTGTTGTGTCCATGTAGGGGAAGATGGGGCTATTGGTCCACGGGGCAACTGGACCAAATTTAAGTTTTTTGTAATTGTATGGGCATGCTGCTTTCTAATACCAAAACATTTCAACTTTGGGGTATTTTCACATGTGATATTCTCCACAGATAGTACGGGCAATTTATGAAGATGAGTTTAGATCATGTTTAACCCTAACTCTACCCACCACTTTTTTCAGAATTTTTCCTTCGACGTGGAAGATTGACCAAAATATCCCACCGATCCCCCCGGGATTTGATCCAGAGACCTCCAGCATCACAGGCGAACGATTCCCCTACCACGGCGGTCAAGGCTAGTTGCCGCAGTATATTGCGGCAACTTTATGGGATGGGTCCATTTTTTCCTCGAAAAACTTCCACGTCGGGTGGTACCAACGTGCCCAGTCGTAGTATTTTGGGGTATATGGTAGTGTTAGGGTTAATGTACTTTATATGATTGGTAGATATGCAACAGTAAATAATACATGCAGTAGTCATCTTAAGACGCTAAGTGTATATTGCATATGATCGGTGCTATATTGTAGTGTGCTCAGGGACTTTCCGAAATATGATTAAATCCATAGGTTATGGGAAAATGGCGCATGTTGCTAACTTGGGACATTGGTGGTTTGGATTTGCGATCAATATTATCATTTAAAGAATGCTACAAATTAAAATATTATCACGAGTATTAATTTGGTAGAGTTATTAGTTTATGAATTTGCAAATAACAAAGTATATCATTCAACCAACACAACCATGTAACCAATTAACTATGTTCAAACCGTTTTATCTAAAGAAATTATAAACATTTATACACCATTAGTATGACTGCTATTTACACCAAGTTAAGTTTTCTGTTAGTGGTTATTGACCTTTTCTTTATAATTTTTTAAACATTGATTAAATGTTAAATGTAAACAGTTACATGGATGATATTTTTATAGCATCTCCATAAATACGGTACACGAGCGTTAATCTTTTATATCATGAAATATGCGTAACTGGACCAGTTGCCCCATCATCCCCTACCTGAAAAATAAGGTGCTAAAAACTTGCTTTTTATCTGATCGCCATTTAGATTGACGATGGTGCAATAACTGTTCCGGATCTCCCCAATGTTGTCTACTTCCGGTGGGGTGCGTCGACCTGTCCTGATACGGCACGGCTCGTTTATCAAGGTATATTTAATGTAACCTTAATTTAATAATATGATTATAAAAACAAGGGGAAAAGTACTCCAAGTTGGTGGAACGCGTATGTAAAGCTTTAAGGCTCATGTTTTCCGCCTTACCTTTACCGAATAAACACGTTTATTTCAAGATTGCCATCAAACGACCCCATGGTTTTAGAATTTGAACCACTGTCACTGTCGCCCCTTATTTGGTCAATTTGGCGTAATCTCAGTCAAGCTCATATACATTTGCACGTTGTCCATCCCCTAGAAATCCCATCAGGGTTCACGTACACGTCAGTACTTGTATGAGTAACATACTCTAGGGGAAACATTATAACCATATTATTACGAATAAATCAACGAATTCAAAGCAAGTGATTATACTGTATTCATGTACAACAGGAAACACAAAATACCAGCTTATTGCAAATAAATGAAATAATTGCTTCAAAAACATTTCTCTTTTGAATAAAATAGGTATTACTGCCTCTGCGTCAAACAGTCTAGTCGGTGGAGGAAGCAATCATCTGTGTATGACCCGACAACCAGATTTCATCTCACCAATGGCCGGAAAACAAGAGGGTCGTTCTCACATTTACGGGTCTGAATATAGAACAAACATCGAATTCACGCCTCTTGACCATCTTCACGGACATGACGCGCCTTGCGCAGTATGTCTCGCGTTTCGTCGCAGCAATGTCCTCATGGTACCTGGCGCCACAACATGTCCTAAAACCGGTAACTGGACTCGTGAATACTTCGGATATCTTATGGCTGCCAGAAACAATTTTAAACGGACGAGTTATATCTGCGTCGACAGCAATGCTGAAACCCTTCCCGGTTCAAGTGCCGCGACCCAACATGGTGACATCCTATTTCCCGTTGAAGCCCTTTGTAATACAAACGCTGGGGGCGGTTTACCGTGCGCTCCGTATGTAGATGGGAATGAGGTTACCTGTGCAGTATGCACTATTTAAAATAAGGGGCACTAAGAGATCAGAAGTTAGGTTGTTCACATTATTATACGTAATACGGATATACCTGTAATATATTAACTCATTACTATTATGTCATGTACAATTCATAAATTTGATATTAATTCCGATCACATCAAAATTGACCAAATTCATCTAAATGGCCACAGATAGCTTCCGTCAAATTTGTTTTTTGTTTATCCTGAATAACCTTGGAGACCAACCATGACTTGTTATCTGAAGCAAATGTATGAACTCCCTGATTCAATTTGTGGCGATCTTTCAACAAGTTACAAAATAAAAATCTCTTCAAAAGTAGATATAGCACAAGTCATGCTGTACAAACCACACACACTCACATTTCGTGCACAATTGATAAATGTCTATTTTTGAACTTCAAATCTAATTTATAAACAAACGAAGGTATATAAAAAATGTTATCTTTTCACTTATTATGTTTTTGAAATTGTGAGGGAGTGTCAATTCATTAATCCTCCTAGCGCGTGAATTCCATGTATGGGCATGCCTTACCATATTATAAATATGGTAGCCTTGACCTTCAGCTACATCCATCCCCATTCATGTACTATTCTTAATTTATTTCCATGACTCGAGATTGGTCTGTTTGAATGAATCCACATATTTTGCTCAAAATACCTCATTTTGGGGCCAACTTCCGTATTTGTGGGCACATTTTATGAATATACATGTAGATACTCTTTTGTGTACTACACATTCCTGGGAATCTATTGGTATAATTGGATTTTCAAAAACAGTGAGTGTAAAACACAGGCAATAGGCATTTATATGGACATTTATGCATAATTAAATACAAATCAATGGTTACCATGGTTACAATTAAAAAGTAATGCAATATACTTTTGTTAAACATGGTACGACATATTATGAATGTATTTAGGAATAAAGTTATGTCAAAAAATATGGTTTTAGGTACCTAATTTGCATTTCTTGGATTTGAATAATTAATTAACTAATTTGCATATTAGATAGGATATCGAACTGATTGTAAATAATAAGTCTATAACGATCAAACGATCTTTACAGATCAGTGACCGCACTACTGTGCATTATAGACTTATTGTAGTCTGTAGTAGACAAGGGGCAGTCTCTACGTTATTTTCATTGGTCAAGGGGCAGTCCTTTGGAGGTTCTTTTAGAATCAAATTTATATATAGTAGGCCAGTGGCAACCTACGTGTAGAGCTCTTTTCAGAGCCACCATCTCTGTTCAGTGGAAGCGGCAATCCATCTGAACGACTCTTTTCAGAGCCACCAATTCTTTCACAAGTAGAAAAGGGCACCTACTCTCAAATCATCGGGCAAGGGGCAGCCCAAATGATGATAACAAGAGAAGTGGAAATCTCTATGTTTTGTTTAATATTATAATAATTTGGTCCTGAAGAAGTCAGAGTTAATCCTGACGAAAGCTTGACAGATTAAAACTTGTCCGACGGCGAACCCGTTAAACTTTTAACTTTTATTATGAATACCCGTCGTAAAAGCCTATCTCACAACGTAAGGTAAGTCCAGCTCAAACCATATAGTAGATCCCTCCTGACTCAAATTGTTCACGTTGCGTAGCAGTACTTGGTTTCGCCACAGGTGATTGCTCTGCTGTCTGTTTAATAGCACTCGTATTGACCATGTTGTTGGCGGGCTGCTGGCTACAGTGTTAGCTGTAGTGGACTGGTCAGCCATGGCTGACTCGTTAGCGTTCGAGATGCCCGCGCTACCGTCGTTCTTTACAGTTAGTTTTTTCCTACTCCGAGTCGTCATTCCCAACAAAATGTAGCATAAAAATAGTCTACAGATGTTGGCAAACCCTATATGTATACAATATGGCCACACAATGAAATAACTACGGCAAATTACGTCTGATTTGGCTAGCAAAACCGGACCGGCGATGACGTACGTCTTATCTGCATGTTGCCATTGATATTTTATCTCAGTTCCTTGAATAACCTAAAGCTAGTCCAGCCAGCTTGACTAACCTAAAGCTAGTCAAGCCAGCTTGTCTAATAATAAGCTAGTCCAGCCACAGACTAATCCAGCAGAACAAATCAAGCTAGTCAGGCTGAGGGCGGATTAACCTTAAGCTAGTCAAGTCGGCCATAGCCTATCCAGCAGGCTTGGCTAACCAGCTTGACTAGTTTAAGCTAGTCCAGCGGACTTGACTAACCTGCTCGACTAGTTTAAAGTTAGTCCAGCCTTTGTATGACTAGTTTAAGTTTTCAGCGCAGACTTTCAAAAAGACTATCATCGTATGCGTACACGAACGCTATTGTTGTAAAACAGCGTGCACGCGCAACATACGTAGCCCTATGACAATGCTATAAATACATACTATACAAAACTTGCGGGGTGAATACATTATGCGTCGAGATGATTCATCTGAATTCACAAATTGTGCAATTATTTTAAGAAAGTTTGATAGGGTTCTCACATTTGGCAGCATGAATCAAAACAAGACAAATTAATGTTAGCTAAAGCTAAAATAATGAAACAGATGGTATTTTCTGAAATTTAACAAATATATGACAAATAATTAAATCATTTTGCAGTTTATGAAATATTGTATTTAAAAAACAGATTTGTTCTAAAAAATATACATTGTTCTGAACGAAATGAAGGAACTCCGATGATTATACGTTATTTATTAAGGTAGATACAGCTATTTGTTGCAACCAAATCGAGGAACCTAAACATATACCAATTATATGTTAATGAGGCTGTAATTTCTTAACTATTCTGTTTTAAGTTTTAAAACTCAAGGACGTTTGTGACTCGATTGTTTGAGTGCTGTAATTATTGAACTATTAATCAAATGCATATAAAAGTATACATTTTTGGAAAGGAAATTTTGCGTCAACTTTGACCAAAAATGTTGATTTTATGAGAGAATAAAAAATCACTTTTTTGACCCCCAAAAATTCAACAAAGCTAACAAAAATAATTTCGAGTAAAAAATTCCCAAAATTCCCAATTATAATGTAAAGACACATACTTAGGGAAGATTGTTTGTTTATAACCTATTCTAACATTTTTTGAAATGTTGACCAAAAAGATGATTTTACCATTTTTTCCCCACTAATTTTTCACATTTTTGTCAATATTTCAATAGATTAGGGTGTTTTTTAAAAAAAATCCCTAAGTTAGTGCCTTTACATAATAATCTAGCAATTTGGGAATTGTTTACTCAAAATTATTTTGTTAGCTTTGTCGAACTCTTTTGGGTCAAAAATGTGATATTTTTTTGTGATTTTCTCAAAAAATCAACATTTTGGGTCAAAATTAACGCAACATTTGGATTCTCTGACCTATTTCTTTTATATACATTTGAGTCATAGTTCAATAATTACAGCACTCACAAAATTCAAGTGTTATCAGAGTGTTTTAATTTTTAATTTGAGTTCTATATATTTTTAATACCTATGTACCCCTATCATTATTTAAAGTGACTTCCTTGAGTCCCCCCTTAATTTTGTACAAATCACAAGAGTTAACCTTGAACCGTCCTTAATGGTTCAGTGATTTCAGACATTTGATCTGCAGCCCTATCTGGTATTATACTTGTTAAAGAGCTTCGGGTATAGCTTAGTTCCGCCATTTGTGAGGCCCGGGGTAGTAGATATTCAGACCAATAGTGTTGTTGTGCCATTGGAATATGCATCCCTTGTAGTACCGTCGTTTAAGTGGTGTCAATCTTTAGGGCTATTTCAGTAGTGTTAAATATAACGTCTTCAATGGGCATTTACTGGCTCACTTTTAATTTTAATAACGGCATAGTGCTTTACCGAAAATAACAAAACTACCCCGAGGTGTGCGTAGAGGAGAGCGGTCAACAAACTTCCAACCAGCTACTTTTGAAAATTACGGTTTAAAAACGGCATTGCGCTTTCTCTGAAATTTCCAGTCATATTTTTCGTCTCTCTAACACAACAATGGGAGACAAAGAAGAAACAGTATCATCTGGCTTCAGCAGAATGAAAGAAGAAGGAGTAGAACCTAATTCGCGACCATGCCTTTTTTGGACATTCCAGCGTCTAATACTGGTGGTATGCATTGCACTCGTTACGCTTGCGCTGTGTGGTATTCTGGGCGGAGTGATTGCACTCAGAGTGCACCTACGGTATACCTCCACTGACCTCATACAGACCGAAGAAAGGTTGTCTGCGTATGAAACCATTATCAAAAACTTGACGGATTTGCTATCAGATCATAACAGAAGGAAGGTTAGTATAATTAAACACACTTTTTGGAGGGTTTGTAACAGAGGTTGCAAATAATTTATTTCACTTTCTGTTTTAGATATTATTACGACATTTTGTATGATGTATCGGGCACTATAATCTAGTCAGTGTGTATCAACATTTCAGCATATATTTGCACTTAGTTTGCGATGTGCGACCTGAATAAGCACTTATTGCGCTCACCATGCTCATCCTTCACGTTTTATCGATATCTGGAAGCGGCCAATGGCAGAAAGTCTTGTGAAAGATGTAACCCCATTGAAAAACCGCCACTAAATCCAAAACGGCAAATACGGAATGATGTACTTCGTCCATTCGGGTCTTGTTCTATTCGAATACCTTTTTAACGATTTCGTTAAAAAATTTAAATGTCTTAAATATAATTTCTAAAAAAAAAGAAGATCAATACCTTGCTAAAAATCTTTATAAATATTTTTTCCACTTATCGCTCAATCAAATATTGAAAACAATTTTTAAAACAACCATCATTGCCTTCCTTCCTTCCTTCCTTCCTTCCTTCCTTCCTTCCTTACAAGCAAATTGTAAAATGGGTGCCATTGATTGTGAATTTAGATGATGTCCATGCAACTGAAAAAATAAGAACTTGCTTTTGATCTGATCGCCATTTAGATTGACGATGATGGAATCCCGGGTGGAATAACTGTCCCTACATCCGATTTGAATGAACTCAGTGTTGTTTACTTCCGGTGGGGTGCGTCGACCTGTCCTGATGCGGCACGGCTTGTTTATCAAGGTAAATACAATGTGAACTGATCTTCATTTAATATCATGATTATCAAAACCCGTGGAACACAAGTGGTAGACTATGGACATGAAATACAGCGCCTCCAAGTGACAGCTTTCTAATCATCCATGACTGAATTTTCCAACCAGCAGTTAGGCCAATAATAAAATATTGATTGGTTGTCCTCGATATTCCTATCTTATTTTCCGTCAGTTCTAAAACCTCGTATACCTTATTCATAGTCAAATTACCCGCTCATGCTGAACCGATGAACATATACCCTGAGACGATATACCTGTATTGTGCAGGGCGCCGGATTGGACATACCGATTGAGCAGTGTGCAATAAAAGCATTCATGTGTAGTAGCGTGTGATTATGCTAAGTTGACGTGAGTTCAAACGCCAATTATTAGCCGTTGATAAAGCAGAGTGTCGATTGGGAAATGTGTTGAAATTCATTGTTGTTGTATCAGTGTGTTTCGTTATTGACATCATTGTTCACCGGCCTATGGTGAGCGTGTGAACTCACTAAAACTGTTTTAGATATGACCAAATATAAGGACTGACCGTGGACAACTAAATTATTTATATTTTGGGACTTACGGGAGCATTGATATTAGACGATTTATAGAATCAATTTCAATAAGTAAGCTATCAAAATATTCCTTGATATATAAATCATTATTATGAACGGAAATCATTCTCTGTAATGCACAAATTACAGAGAAATCTTGAAATGTAAGTTGCAAACATTTTAAATTGTTGTTGATTTTTTTTTTTTTTGCGACACATTGATTTTCACTCATCTGTATCGATCTGTTATGTTGCAGGGGAATGGCATTTGGCTCTCATCTCATCCATAATAGGAGTTTGACTAATATTCATTACATCCATACCATTAAACAACAACTTTAATATGCCAATTTTCTAATATATTGACTCCCAATAGTTAGCTTTAAACAATTGACATCGGAGCAAGCGACCATTGATGTTTAGCTGTGGTTCGATTCCTATTGTTCAGCTGGTCGCTAGTGGGCGCTGCATTTGATGTTCGTTATATGCTTGCGGTAGCACTTGTGGGAAAGGTACTCTAAGATGGTGGAACGCATATAATTATATGTAAGGCTTTTAAGACTCATGTTTTCAGCCTTACCTTCACCGAATAACCATGTATATTTTGAGATTGCCATCAAACGACCCCATGGTTTTGGGATTTAAACCACGGTCACCCAAAGACCCACAGACCCCTTGATTGGCGGAATCTCAGCCAAGCTCCTATACATTTGCACGTTGTCCATCCCCTATAAATCCCATCAGGGTTCACGTACACGTCAGTACTTGTATGAGTAACATAACATACTCTAAGTGAAACATTTTAACCATATTATTATGAATAAATCACCGAATTCAGAGCAAGTAATTTTACTGTATTCATGAACAACAGGAAACACAAAATACCAGCTTATTTCAAATAAATGAAATAATAGTTTCAAAAACATTTCTCTTTTGGATAAAATAGGTATTACTGCCTCTGCGTCAAACAGTCTAATCGGCGGTGGAAGCAATCACCTGTGCATGACCCGACAACCAGATTTCATCTCACCAATGGCCGGAAAACAAGATGGTCGTTCTCACATTTACAGGTCTGAATATAGAACAAACATCGAATTCACGCCTCTTGATCATCTTCACGGACATGACGCGCCTTGCGCAGTATGTCTCGCGTTTCATCGCAGCAATGTCCTCATGGTACCTGGCGCCACAACATGTCCTAAAACCGGTAACTGGACTCGTGAATACTTCGGATATCTTATGGCTGCCAGAAACAATTTAAAACGGACGAGTTATATCTGTGTCGATAGCAATGCTGAAACCATTCCCGGTTCAAGTGCCGCGACCCAACATGGTGACATCCTATTTCCCGTTGAAGCCCTTTGTAATACAAACGCTGAGGGCGATTTACCGTGCGCTCCGTACGTAGATGGGAATGAGGTTACCTGTGCAGTATGCACTATTTAAAATAAGGGGCACTAAGAGATCAGAAGTTAGGTTGTTCACATAATTATGCGCAGTACGTAGGCCTATATACCTGTAATATAATAAATGATAACTCATTATTATTGTGTCATGTAAAATTGATATTAATTCCGATGTATATCACATCAAAATTAACCAAATTTATCTAAATGGCCACAGATAGCTTCCGTCAAATTTGTTTTATGTTTATTCTGAATAACCTTGGAGACCAACCGTGACTTATTAACTGAAGCAATTGGTGGCGATCTTTAAATAAGTTCCAAAATAAAAAAATCCATTTAAAAGTAGGCTTAGCACAAGTCATGCTGTACAAACCACTCACCGTCCTCATGGTTTTCATTTTTAGCTTACCGGTTGCATAACACCTGGTCCTCGGTCTATACCGTTCTACACCGGGTCTGTACCCATAGGCGTAGCCAGGATTATTTTACCCGGGGGGCACTCAGACTCTGATCAAGAAAAGTTGAATGGTGCCCAAATAACTGAAATTGCTAAGGTACCATCCACGCGGTGCGCAGCACCGCCCTCCGAGCTATGCTCGGACAGGGGGGTGTCTGAGGGGGGATGTGGCCCCCCTCAGAAGTAGAAAAAAAATTCAATTTTGGAACTCATTTGGTGCGATCTGGTGTATACTTTTGACCAAAATTTATCGAAAAGCCGCAATCTTCATTTCCAATAAATATTTGTTTTTTATCAATGCACGAAAGAAGTTGAGCATATTATATACTGATATATTATTGATTTAAGTACAGATGGTTGAAAAGCTCGAACAGGAGGGTGGATGTTCCCCCCTCAGAATTGGAAATGTTTTCAATTTTCAAACTCATTTGGTGCGATCTGGTGTATACTTTTGACCATAATTTTTATCAAAAAGCCACCTTCATTTCCAATAAACATTTTGTTTTTTATCAATGCACGAACGTGACGAAAGAAGTTGAGCCTATACTGATATATTCTTGATTTAAGTATAGAATGGTCTAAAAGCTCGAACAGGGGGGAGTCTGAGGGGGATGGGGATGTCCCCCCCCCCCCCCCCCCCCTCCCTGAGAATTGGATTTTTTTTTTCAATTTTGGAACTCATTTGGTGCGATCTGGTGTATACTTTTGACCAACATTTTATCGAACAGCCACCTCTTCATTTCTAATAAATATTTTGTTTTTATCAATGCACGAAAGAAGTTGCGCATAATTATACTAATATATTCTTGATTTAAGCATAGATGGTTTAAAAGCTCAAACAGGGGAAAGTCTTAGGTGTGATGTGCCCCCTCCCTCAGAATTGGATTTTTTTCCTTCAATTTTCGAACCCATTTGGTGCTATTTGGTGTGTACTTTTGACTAATATTTTATTGAAAAGCAATCACTTTATTTCCGATCAATATTGGCTTTATATATAGGCCTATGCCAGTCGAGCCCCCCCCCCCCCCCCCCCCCCC
This sequence comes from Ophiura sarsii, assembly GCA_035610835.1. Lineage (NCBI taxonomy): Eukaryota > Metazoa > Echinodermata > Ophiuroidea > Amphilepidida > Ophiuridae > Ophiura > Ophiura sarsii. Next base: position 32,330,573 of record CM069445.1, read on the forward strand.
TGTATCCGCGCCTGTGGCACTGACCAAATCGGCGTGGGATCCAGGGGCCGCTTCCGGGCCCCGGTGGGCTTGGGACTAAGGGGGCACTACTAAAGGCTTTTTGCAGACTGCAGTTTCTAAGGCCATGGGATGGGAGGGCTCTCCTGCTACATATTACTGTCAATAAAGACATTTTCTTTTGGGTAATTCTATCTTCTTTTTTGTATGTTTTATGAATATCAAAATCTGAATTTAAAAGAAAACTAAAGCTGCAAATCAAAATCATATATTTTTGAAATTATTATTATTACGCGCGAGAAAAATCTGCTATTTTACAGTTTGCTATGATTGAGGCTTGCCTTCATCAAGCTAAAGTTAATGTTTGAAGTCAGATTAGCGCGTAGCGCACAAAATTTAATACTAATTTGTTATGAAGCTAAATGTAATGTTCGAAGTTTCATGCGGACTTTTTTTTTGCTAATAACAAACTTCTAAAAAGAAATGTAAATATTTTGAGGTTCTAAAACATCCACCCACCCTTCCCCCATCCGCTCGGCCCTCCCGAAACAAACAACAAGAAGTGAAGTCACACAATGACTGGTCCCAAGTCCTATCGTTTGAGGGACGTGCGCGCGTAGCGCGCAATTTTTTTGGGGCTATTTTACATAAATTGTGCCGCGATTGAGATACCAACCACGCAAAATTGACTTCTTTACATTAATTTTGCCAAGATTGAGATACATTTTTGCTTCTATTAAAATGTTTTTATTTTTATTTTTTTACGAAAACCCCTGGATTCTTTATACTTATTTGCCACACTTGAGATAAATGTTGGCCTTATGACACTGCTTTTATTGTTAAATGTTTTGCTATTTTACCCGGTTTTGCTAGGATTGGGGTACATTTTGGCTTCAAACGATCTTCTTAATTTGGAATGAATTTATTTTTTGGGGGAAGGGGCACAGGCACATACAACGTTTGTATTTAAACGTCATAATTTAACTATGATTTCTCTTATCAAAATTGAGACGACAACGGCAAAATTGGGGGACAGGGGAGAAGGAGCGGTCGGCCCCTTCTTAACCCTCTGGTTACGCCATTATTGCCTTGATATGCCGGAATCTGTGCCGGGAACGTACAAAATAATGGGTGGGGGCATGGATACTTACTATGTAACAAAAAAGAAGTCTATAGGGCCTACCCTCTACTATCTCTTTTTTTTCTTCCTTTTTCTCCCTTTTCTTTCTTCTTCTTTCTTCTACCGTGCCCTCACCGTGTGCATACCACCTCCATACCGGGTCCTCACCGGTCGGAAAGCCTGGGTACAGGCCGAACCGTCTTGAATACGTCATCAAACCGACCTTTAAGCTGAGCGCTCAAGCTCGCCGCTTTATTTGCATTCCGGAATTCGTACGACCAACATCTATAATAATACAACATGCCTGCTGAGAGTCCGTTCCGCGAACAGTTAACCAGGCGGAATGCGCCCATTCACTACCCGTCGCTGAGATGGTCGACGTCCACCACCGTCCATCAACGCCCTGCGAACGGGCGCGAAACGGGTACGCCGTCCTTGTACCGTCCTCATACTGCCGCCGCTTTTACTCACCTGCCAGGAGTTTAAACTCCGGTAGCCGGCAAAGTCCCCTGAAGTCCGCACCCATTTTTAACACGGTAAGGGGCCGCCCAGCTCACACGGATACATGTGAAGGGCCCATTATTAAAACAATGAAATAAGTATTAAATGTACAACAAAAGTAAGTATACACAGATGGCAATGATTTTGAAAATGGGGAACAAATGGGGAACATTATGGGACTATTTGTTTCCTTTTTTCCATTTACTGGAGAGGGATTTGTGTCATATATATTTTCAGGAGGTAAATATACAAAATGTGAATCAGAAATGAGATCCAGAAAGTTAAATGAGATTCCTACTTGACAGTCATTGTGTGTAACATGAAATATGTGACTTTGAAATGAAATACAACCAACATTTTAAAGTAAGTGTCATTTTTTAATATAACTATATATGTATAATCAGATTATGTTGATTATGGGATGTGTTTGTGTTGAAGAAAAAGTTGGGCTTTGTATTAATTACTAAAGTATAGTTGATGCAATATGTAAATATGTAATCATGTAAAACGTGTACTTGATTAATGATAATAAACTGAAAAGATAAAAACCGTAACCTGGCTGTAAATTTCAAAATCGAATACTTAATAACCCTCTGTGAAAATAATTATTTTCAATGCAGTTAAGTTTATTCATTAGCTTACATTTCTCATAAATATTATTTGTTTTATGGATCAGATCCCTTTTTCAATTATTTCACAGCCCTTTTAAAGACATTTTCTGCGTATAATATGGCTCTCTTTACAATATTTACAGGGTATTTAAGAACATCTGTACACAAGTGAAACTTATACCTACATGTTTCTCACACTTTCAATACTCAAATGTCCGCCATTACTCTTAGTAATTTGGGCCTAGCACTGCCTAGTGGTTTCAACCGAGTGTACATAAGGAACTCAACAAAAGATGGTCATACCCTTTTTTTTTGTCCTAAAGAGTGACTTCCAATTATTGTTTGACCAATGAAAATCCGTGACGTTTCCAAATTCGCATATTCAACACACTACGCGGGAGATAAGACCGAAGGTACCAAATAAAATAACCCGTATTCTTCCCCGCATTGATACAACCCTGCGCAGGCTTATTCAAATTCAACTGTCATGCATGGCGCAACATGGGTAGTGTATGCACAGTTGCAATGTGTGATCGATCCGCAGTGGTCATCCAGGCAATGCAATGCCATACACCTGATTGCTTACACATCTGTTGAAGATTACTATATATTTACAATGCCGTTATACATTAGCTTACATTTCTCATGAACATTATTTACAATGGATCTGTCTTTTTTTAATCTTGTTCGAATATTTTCTGCGTAATATGGCTCTCTTTACCTACATCAGTGGCGTAGCTCAAGGGGGGGTATGCCCCCCCCCCCCCCCGACGGAAAAAACCCATTTGTGCCCCCGCCCCCAGCCCCTCTAAAAAAATAAAAAAGGAGGAAAAAAAAAAAAAAATGATAAAAGACCGAGATGGCGGGCGGTTATGTGTGGGTTTATTCAGCCCAAATATTCAAATAAGGCAAAATAGTACATGTCCCAAATTTTTTGAATCTCAACCCCCCCCCCACCTTTGAACCTCAACCCCCCCCCCCCCCCCCCCCCCCCCCCACTTACGTAAAAATTTGGGGCAACCTTTTACGAAAATTTCAGAAATCTTGCCCCCCCCTGAAAAAAATCCCAGCTACGCCACTGACCTACATCGTAATATGAATATCTGTCGAGTGTAAATGAACCCGACACCTATATATTTTTCAAACTTCTAATTCTAATGACAGCGTCCGCCATTTTGGGCCTAGTGGGTTCCGCCGAGCTGCCTGTCATCTGTCTAAAATCTGATCCGGTTATTTCACCTGCCTACTCCAAACTCGAAAGCTTAGTGCGTTATTCATTAAAGGTAGACCAAGATTCTAAACCTTCGCTAAAAATTACATTGTCAACGTATGGTAGGTAATCTGTATGCAATAAGCGTGGCAATAACAAGGCCTGAATTTAACCAGCTGGCAATTTTCACAGTACGCATATAAGTCTTTATTGCATTGCTGGAGAAAGGGGTGATGTAGCAGTTAGTGGCCGTGCACCAATCTGTCCCAGGTTCAACTCCCGTGTCAGGGTACTTACAGTATTTTTGAACATTTAGTTTCAGGATCTATGCTTGATCTCGCTTGTTTATCTTGCTCCCAACGATTCCATCTTTCTTGCAAAATTGGTCCATATTTGAGTCCATAAAATCAAACCCCCTTACCCAGAGGATTAAGGGAAACCTTTTTGCACGAAGCATCACGTTCTGTCCGCGCTAGAGGACTCTATATAAAGCTACATCGACAAACTGCACTAGATACCTGGCCACATACACTGAATTTTGTATGTTCAATAGCTTTAACTTCCTCCAAATGTTCTGGGTACGATAGCCGGGTGCTTTGGTTATTATATTCGCTTTACGCAGTTATACATTTTACAACTTTACACGTTCGACCGCTGAGCGGAGAGTTTGCCACCTCTAAGCGTGTAATACTAGCTCCGACTTGTGTTTCTATGATGTGATAAGTATATGGAGCCAGCGTTTTGTGTCATAAACACTAATAAACATGCGTGAGGGCGTAAAAGAGTTGGAGTGTTGTGGCGTATGTTCAGCCGTTTAACATGTTTAAGGCATAGTTAATTCTTAGTTTCCTGTTTAGGATCTTAAATTGGGACGAGTTTTTGTGGGATCGTTGTATCGCAGTGTTAAATTATTTAATATTTAAAATATACCCGCGCAAAATATATGTGCATAAGTAAGATCGAACGCCGCAAACAAATCGTGCGACTGAAATACCAAGAGATGCAGTACGCGCAAAGCATCACAAATCGTTACGTTTATTAAATGCCCAATTAAATACCTAGCCTAACACGTTTAGACGAATCATTGGATGCAGTACACGCGGGGCATAGCAAATAATTACGCTTAATGCCACGTGCCATGACACTGTCGATACCTAACACATGTTGACGAGGCGTGGGATGCAGTACACGCGGAGTATCGCACATCATTATTTATATGTTGAATGCCATGCCAAATACCATCATATTGTCTATGCCTAACACATTTAGACGAGTCGTGGCATGCATTACACGCGGAGGTTGACGGTAACCTGTATGACTTTAGGTGTTGGAGCTAACCCCCCATCCCCCACCACCCCACCCATAATTGCATAAACAATAACAGCAGGCATACTCATTTGTTCATGGTAAACCAACTCATTTGGTCACATTCGAAAACCCAATTCCAATCCCCACCCGCGATTGCCCCGATAATGACCCACTAGCGGAAAGACGAGTTCCTGGGTATATGCTACACGTACGGAATCAGCATATCAAAATATACGTTCTTAAGACAGACCAATATGTTATCTTTGTAGTGAGTTTCAACCTCGTGTATTAGACTCGAGCTCTTCGTCACTTCCGTTTTCCGATAGTTCTATGTCAGACAACTCAATATCATCGATACTAAGCGAGAGGGATTCGAACTTATCCAACAGTTGACGGCTTTGCAGTATCGTGGCTTTGGTACTCTCCGAATCCGTGTAGTTAATCCTGGGCGAAAAATAGTTATATATTGTATTATATTGTATATTGTATTGTGGGTACACTGTACATACATGTGAGTCTTGTAGCTTAGATTCAAGATTGAATGCAGAATACATATAGGAACCTTTCACATATCTTCATTTTATCATTTTTAGATCCGGAGCGAATTTAATCGAAAGACGCCATGTCAGGAAATCACAGTTGTTATGTGAAACATTTGGCGGGGGTCTATACGAGGGTTTTCGAAACCACGGATACGTGAAAGGACAACGTCCCTTTTATAAAAATGGGTGTTTAAAGCAATACAACGCGAGCTGTTTTCCGACCTCTTTTTGCATAGGGAGGTCTGTAGTTTAAACAACAAGGATATCCTGCCAGCTAATGCCGAGTTTGCATATCTGTTTTAGATGGGTTGAAGATTGTAAATTTACGAGACTGGTAATGCCGAAAGTTCATATCATACGGGTGTTTTGAGTGTGTCTTGAGCTTTAAGCCCGGAACTCTTAGGTATCGTTTTTGTGGTGATAACAGAAAGAGAGGTTGTGCCTTTCTGGACTTACCCATTCTTTAAGGATCTAGATACTGAGATCATCCTTGCATGCGCTGGAATCGAAGGTGTGGTGTTTCCAAAATCATCAATAGCATCTGAACGAATTCTTTTAATTCCGTTGGTGAAGCTTTCGGTGTTTAGTTGTGCATCATCAACAAATGTCTCCTAAAATAGATGATATGGAGAAAAAAAACCAATCTCTATCAGTAGCGTAACTAGTGTCTTCAACAAAAGGTTCGCAAAAGTGAATAATCTATATATATCTAAGGGAGCACATCAAAACTCGACCGCGCGGCAATGATCCGCATATCATTGTTTAGAACAATAGAAACCGGCTGCAACCGCACGGAACCCCACGGAGCCGGCGGTTGCCGGGCGGTCGAGATGTGCTCCCTAAGGGAAATGAGTAGGCGGTATATGCATCACAAACTAATGTACATTAGGCATGCGTTGATAAAGAGTGAGGTGGATACGAATATTCGATCAAATAAGTGACGACCTGTGGTGAATCAATGAAAATTAGTTGATTATTACCTTATTGGGATCACAAGGTGGTATCATGAGGTTGGTTTCGGCTGGTTTCTTAAGGAGCGATGACAGATTTGAGACAGATGAATCAATCCTCAACGTCCATTGCGCAGCTTCCTGTGGAACAGATATTATTGTAAGAGAGACAAAGTGTAAATATAATCAATAGTTCGCGGGGTCTTACTTAATTTTGAGCGAATTAGAATCTGTTGTGAAATGTTCTTTTTACTGATCCAGTGTAAAGGTACTCACGTCGTGTACGTTTCGGATACGTCTGTATCCTTTGTCAACACTTTTGGGAAGGAGTGTACTGCTACTTAAGGTCCCAGTATCGTAAACCTGTATCGTACAATACTGGAACATAAAAGTGACCAGTATCGGTCGATACTGGCACGATTTTACTGTTCCAGTACCGGTCGATACTGGAACACCAAATTGTGTTCCAGTATCAAGCGATACTTGAACATTTTTATGTTCCAGTACCGGGCGATACTGGTAGTAATACCAGTGAGACTTGTCCCAGTATTGAACGATATTGGTACATAACTATGATCCAGTATCGCCCGATACTGGAACATTTTATGTGTGCCAGTATCGACCGATACCGAAACACTTACTTTGTACCAGTATCGGACGATAACGAGTGTTCCAGTATCGGACGATACTACGTACAGTTCAGAATCTGGGACCTAAAGTACACTTTTGTCCACTTTTGGTAGTGATTATTTTGAAGACTCACGACGCATTTTGCAGTCTTGGAGTTGCCAGTTGATTTATCATCTGAGAATTTGTTGCCAGTGAGGTTGTATTGCCCCTCGTCGCGGTTCATCGGGGAGGTCCCTTCTGATCTCGTTAGCCTCTCTAATCCATCTTTTGTATCTGTCCTGCTCCGTGCCTACGAGTCGTCAAGATCATCACTACCAAAAGTGTTGACAAAGAACAGACGTATCCGAAACATACAGTAAAATGAACATTCCATATCAGATAGCTTTAAGTCTATCGAGGCTTTAATACAATAAACTTCATTAAGATCATGTAGTTTTGTTTAAATCCCAGATCCTGATAGTTTAGAACTCATGTTTTCAGACAACATGGAAACACCGCCGAATTCTCTAGATGTTTATCTATTTAAAGGTACAGAAATGCATATTGTGTATTTCTCGGTCAAGAATCGGCCCTTATTTTATAGAGACATGGATGTTAAAGGTCAAATAATTTTCGATTTTAGGGTCGTAATTCTGAATTGGACTATACAGTCGTTTAGACATGGTAGAAGATAGTTGACAAATATAAAAGGACAGCCATTTGTTTCAATAGGATCAATTTCAAACCAATATTGTATCATGAATTGGTTATAGCCAATGAACTACGTAATCAATTAACTATATAAATATGGATCTTCGTATGGTGCAACCCCGACAAACGTCCATTAGCCCTATTCGACCACTGACACACTTATCAGTATTGTGTGCAGTATAAAGTCCTCAGCAAAAAAAAATTATACACAATTGATTATGTCTTATAGAGTGACTTCCAATTATGTTTGACCAAACAGGCTAGATATAGATATTTGGATGAATCTTGTTTGCACAATTTGGTACGAAATATGAAATGTATTGATAATAATACAGCATTTATTTTAATTCAAAAAATCTGTTAGATTATATTCCCTTAAAATGCCTCACCTGTCCAAGTGTGTCGTGCAACTCTTTCAGTTGAGCTGCGAGTGGAGTCATCTGTGTATCAAGATCATTTATCTTGGCTCTTACTTCTGATACACTCCTGTTCAATTTGTTTGGATAAATACAACAATAAGATTAAAAAGATGAGTCACAAAAAGGATACTTTGTAAATATTGATGGTGTATCGTCCTTGTAAGCGACATAACTTTGTTAGGTATATTATCTTGCACAGCATACAAATATGGTAGCTATGTTATCGTAGCAAACTTAAACCAAATGAACAGTTTGGTGATTAAGCCTACGCTGGCAGAGGTCCAATACCTGGTTTTGAATTTGTCACCAGCATTTTACACATTTTTTACAGTATTCATGTTATTTAGCCCTTTCAATGGTACAACCACAATTGAATATAACAATAAATGTGTTGAATATACTACAATCTGACTTTTGTGATATACAGTATTTTGCGTGTAAATAGCAAATGATATGAACCCCGATCTCGGAACAGCGCAATTAATAACTACCGTTGGCTTGATCAGTACATATTCATCACAAACGAAGTAAAACTAAGCAAGCAAAATAACAAACAAAAATCACTACAATCAAACGCACACATACAACACAAAAAAGCTTACAAGAACCACCGGGTAAATGATGCGTTTGATTTCATCAAGTTCTTGCGGCAATGGTCGTCTACCAGTGATGACACCTGGCAAGTTGCTTGTCGAAGTTTGTGTCTATGAGGTTTAAACAAGAGATGTACAATTAAATGTCACAGGATTGAAAAGAAGCGATATGGTATCATGACCAATACGTAATCTCCTACGAGATAAGTGCCGTTAACCAGAGTTTTCCATATCTTAGGCAAAAAAGCAACTCATTCTTAAGAAACTATTCTTTTGACCATACTTTTGCCAAAGGCCAAAAATCAAAATTCTGTTTTTAACCCCAAATATGGTTACATTTTTGGTAAGATGGCCGAAATCGTCAAGATTTCACAAGTTAGGTCAACAAGAATATTCTTTACGGAATCAGAAACGTCTCTAGCAAAATTGGTCAAAGTTGACCACTTTTGGCTAATAACAAAGTTGGAGTTTCAGACTTTACACACAAAGCGAAACAAGCGAAACCCGTGTATCTGTTTATGCTAAGTTTCCAAGTTGTAGATTACGTTTACCAGCTTATTCCATTCGGGTGTTTCAAATATGGAATGAGCTCCCAGTACATCTGAAGGAATCTGTTTCCTTGCCTGCCTTCAGACACGCACTTAAAACCTGTTTCCAACATAATTTGTTACCGGCCATGTTTTCTTTGTTTTTATGTACTACATGTAGCGTTGCGTTCTTTGTAGAGCGCTTTATAAATGCTCTGTATTATTATAATTAAATGTAGACAATGAAAAACTTACTTTGCCATTTTATGGATCTGTTCGTCGTTGTATTCAAGATGTCCCTTTTTCTTATCCTGTCGGAATTGCTCGTAAATACTGTCTATTTCCTCCAGAAAAACATCGAGCCTCTGTGAACTGTAATGCACATTGATGTTATTGTATATAGTCAACATGCTGATTATTGATCGGCCTAAAATAGTGTTAATGTCCACCATGATTATCTACCGCTTATTGATATCTCAGTGTTAGGGTGAGGACAAAGTTTGTTCTTTTATTGTAATAGTCAGATACTAATATTTGGTATAAACCTCAGTACAGATAAAAAAAAAATCCTTTAAAAAGGTCGAAACAATCATTGCTGATTTGTATGCCTAAAGAAAGGGACTGTTTTTCGTGCATTGTGACATACGTGAGACGTTAACAGTGGGTATGATACTAGTTTCCCAAATGTCAAAACCCATCTATATAGCGCGCCGCCGTAAAAATCAAATAGTGTTTCGGATGGCCCTACAAGTATTTTATGGGGACAATTTCAATAATCTGCAGGTCAACCCGATTATTGTTGTTTTCTTCTAAAAAACCTCTTCAAGCATTTAAGCGAAGAACGCAGCTGCATCATTTTACTACTGGAATTGAGCCCATCCCTGAACCCGAGCAAGCACGCAGGTCGGTAGGCTTTTTCACAGGAGGAGCTCGCTTATAACTCAGGCTCAGACTGCTGTAACTCAGAGGCTAGTAACGCGGTTCCAGTGCTTAAATTGTAGCTCATATTTGCAAATTATTTTGTTCGAGATTATGTTTGCACTGAATAAGGGATCGAATCGTTGCTGTGTAATAAAATTGATCTTTATGTGAACTAGTGCCATGAGTACGACAAGTATCCTTCTTTAAAATGAATATTCTAACAGAAATACGGTAGTAGCTGCCATATCTATTTGGCACATTCGCCTTATTTAAAGTACCATCTGTCTGTTTTTGCACATCCTTGACCAGGGTCCCATGTGGTGATTAAATATTGGTGCTCCAAGTACGGTGTCAATTCATGCAGTAGACCGTCCACTGTCTGAAACCTCGTTTCAATCTGTAAAATGTAGCAATTATGGTGAAATGTTATTTGATATAAAATTGAATTCTTTGAGGAAAATATGTATTGGTACGAGCTATGCGTTTTAAAGTTCAATATTTTAAAACTTATAGCGAGATCAATAAATATTGGGCGAAAAGCATCCAATGTATTATTATTATGTTTTGGATCCAATTATTATCAACACTTGCACTCATCAAAACATAATAATGAGCATAATGGGCAAACGCAAAAACTGCAAATTCATTTGATTGTTGCTGAACTGAGTCATTTCCAATCTATGGACGCAAGTCACATGAGGTTGACCTCGCGTAAAGTACGCGAGTTTAACCTCACCCAAAAAAACCGGTGCAACGGACATTTGTGGTTGCGCAATACGTAAGCTCGACCTCACGGCTCTGATTGGTTAGCTGCATTTTGTGAGTTTTCAATCATGCGCGCGCAGCTGACCGAAGTGCGCCCACGTTTGTTGGACTGTGGCCAGAAGAATATGTGCCGACTATCTGTGATGTGCCGTAGGTCCATTGAAATACGAAATTAGGTGGTGTAGGACAGATCGCAGAGAAATGTGAGCCACATATCCACTTTACCGTTTCGTCGGCATTCTCAATTTGTAATCTTTTGTAAAGACTATGGACTTCCTGTGTATGGCATGAAATGTTGTCATGTGTTGTCAACAGGTACAATACCTACCTGCTGAAATGTTTTATCATGTGAGGAAATCTCATCGCCAACAGAAACGAGAACGTCACGTAGTGCTTCGAAGTCCGCCTTGTTTCCATTGGTCTGTTCCAGGTAGCCTTCAAATAGCCTAAGTACACTAGCAACCTCGCGCCGTCTGCCTTGAAGCAATGCCTCGATTGATGACCGTATACCTTTGTTATGTGCGTGATGATACTTCAATTCCGTAATATGTGATTTTGCAATCCCACTGTCGGATGATAAAATATATGGTATTTTATTGATTTTTCATTACCCGTAACCTTTCTAAGGGTGAGTAGTAGTAGTGTGTTATCAATTATAATGGTGCCTAGTTCAGGTCTGGTGAGCATGAAGCTGCTCGGGAAGGCGAGACCCTAGACCCTTGAAAGATAACAGGCTGTCTGGAGGCGTGTTATCTTTCAAGTGGCCAGTTACCAGATATAACATGCTCTGTAGTAAGATGGGAACAAAAGGAAAACAACGGATAACATTTGAAAAGAAAAGGGCTAGAAGTATATGTGCTGGTAACGCGTACTTCTCGTGGGGCGATCAGGCAGGCTGTTATATGCTGCAGAAAATCGCAAGATTTTCGAAACTTCCTCCGTGGCGCAATCGGGTAACGGCGAGGCAAACCAGGCATTGATTCATGGCACCGGCACAGCCGGACTTTTCCCCCTAATTTGAACCGTTTTTCTTCCCCTGGAGTTTATTCCCAAGAACACTCCTTGGGTTAAAGGTTAATATGATTGATATACATTTAAAAATTAGGGATCGCAATGCTTTAGTCAACGGTATCCCAGTGTTTCATCTAAAATTTCAAAATCAAGAGTGTTTACTAGCGAACCAGACGTCATTGATGGGGTTGTTACTTTGTGTTTCTCTATTCACCAATTTTGGTAATTTTCGGGGAGATTCGTGTGAGGAGGCTCGCAACACAATATGGATATTTCTATGCATTTGCCTGCAATTGTCAAACGTGTCTGCATCAGTGATAATGTTCACAATTAAAATATTGATCAAACCCCTGATGAATCCCTCTATATTTGGAGGTATATATAACAGCTTTCTTGCTCGAATGCTAACAGTTGTATTGATACGCGACAAAAGCTGCACATTGCACACACATTCCGACCGATTCATGTTGACTATTTTGAGCACCTGCGGCTTATCTACACGCGTCTTATACGCCAGTAAATACGGTAAAAGCAAATGCTGACTGTGAAACAGGCGTAAACAAGAACATTAGTGTAAGCATTGTGTCAACCGGGGTAGATAGTGATATCTTAAAAGCTTTTACTCTTTACAAGCTGACCCCTTATACCTACCTCACGCCTTAAACATGTTAATACATAATCACATCAAGGAAAAGATTTGCTTACCTTATGGTGCGCACGGCGAGAGTATACAAGTCATTCAAGGTGAAGTATAACCGTTGAGTATTAGCCATAACTATTGTTACAGCTACACAGGCCTGTGTATAGCAAATACAATGAAGATATGTCTTAGAATAGTTGGTTTTTTATCAATTTTTTAAGACAAAGATGCGTACGCAGCCCCGGTTATGACGTTTTGACACCTTAAATGAGCTTTCTAAAATACTAAAAGACAGCATGGTCAACACTATGCTACGCCAGAAATGGCAGAGAGTAAACAACATCGCGTTCAGATTAGATTTGTCGACAGAATGAATTAGTTTAGCTGATGACGATTTCTAAAAATCCTCGTTAAATACGGTCTGAATTTTGATCAATATATCGTTATACATTATAAATATGAGGAATTTTACATTTTTTCCTGCTGTTAAGCGTGTGTCAATGTGGCTATTTTGAGTGGACACTTTGACCACTTATAGACACTTTGAGCATGATCTTCGCTTGAGTAGAAATGCCTTACCCTATAAGCACTCTTACACATTTGTTTTATTAGTGCAATTGTACCTTTGCAGCCCTGCAATCCCCTTCCAAATTGTACTTCTCTGCAGCATCCGCCATTGGACCTGTTAATTCAAATCATATTTCACTAAAGTTAAAAACACTATTACTCGATATTAATTTTGCTGAACCACTGATAGTTTTTCAATGTCGTCATTGTTATCATCATCATCATCATCATCATCATCATCATCATCATCATCATCATCATCATCATCATCATCATCATCATCATCATCATCATTATCATTATCATTATCATCATCATCATCATCATCATCATCATCATCATCATCATCATCATCATCATCATCATCATCATCATCATCATCATCATCATCATCATCATCATCATCATCATCATCATCATCATCATCATCATCATCATCATCATCATCATCATCATCATCATCATTATCATTATCATCATCATCATCATCATCTTGCTAAATAGTTGCGTCACCCGCCGCGGTGGGCGACACCTCTTTAGAGGGACTAGTGGCGTTTAACCACGCGAGATTGAGCAATAACAGGTCTGTGGTGCCCTTAGATGATTAGGGCCGCACGCGCGCTTCACTGAAGTCATCATAATTATCATCATCGTCATCGTCTTCATAATCGTCGTCGTCTTTGTCATCTTCATCGTCGTCGTCGTCATCGTCGTCGTTGCTACACACTGCCTCTACTATAGATCTTATTTAATATCATTTAAAGCTTCATTGTTTTTGGTGGTTTTTTGTTTGTTAATCGTATCAATTATATAACAGCAATGTTATTTCTATTCATCATTGTATTCTAATACCACGGTCTTATACATACATGCATCTGGCAATACTGGCTCCAAGGATGCGCCAACATCGAAGTCTCTTCTCCAGACAAGTAAGGGTGAGTTTTCCGATGTCTCTGGGTACTTTTCACACTTCATCGAAGCCTCAGGAAGAAATAAACGCCCGTCGTATGCCAATGTCTGAACATCAGCAGGAATGTCTGTCTGCTCAGCAATTTGCTCTTGGACCTCGGCCAAACTACAAGCAAGTTATCATATAGGTAGTTGAGTTACTTAGTACACAAACTACAAATAGTGAAACAGAAGAATTTTTAAATTAAAAATTGGAGGACGTTTATATAATTGATAATGGGTCAGTTTCCGCAACCCTTTTTCAGTCTCTTGGACCCGATCGTTCTTGATGATAGGAATAAAATCACTTTTCTGCCCTATCTGTCATTGGTACATTAGAGTGTCGGTCTAGTATTACTACTAAGGTCTCAGATTCAATTCCAGGACGTTCAGTAACAGTTTTCAGTGGCTTATATGTGTGGAATGGAATTAAAAAGAATTAATTTTACTCTACTTAGATGTTGTAACGGTTAGCAGTTAAATATGATATGTATCCAAAACAAGTTTTGGAATCATCATCAAAAGGCTACAAGTCTTCATTATTGACACAAGAAGCAATTTATATTCATTTTAACAAAGTCGCTAGTTATTTTGCGTAACATCTGCGCATTGTATATTCTAAAACATGTTCAAATTTGGCGAATAGAAGACAGACTTTTTTTCTTCTTTTCTTGTTTACACTTAGGGCATTTATTGCAATTCGTGCGAATGTGAAATCGTGGTACACTTTAGTAGCCATCTCTCAACCTTCATAATATGTCTTGAAAGGATGTTATCAAACCATTATGGGTTCCCTCGGTAATATTTACATGTAGTGTACTGTGTAGGTATACTGTACTTACGTGGACTCTGGCTCCATGTAGATCTTCAAAAGTTGTGACTTTTCAATCAAGAAAACGTCCAGTTTCTTCATCGTGAAGATACATTGTGTGCGGGCGAAATAGCTTTGAAAAGACCACATCTTGTTCGGGTTGCATTCCAGTACCCCTGCCAACATCGGAGTCAACAGATGTTTTAATCCACTGTATTGTGAGATCATAGTCAAACGTTATTATTCACAAATGAAAAATGAACACATAGTTTAAAACAACTCGTACTGATGAGTAGTTACGAATATAACGTTATTAGACTGATAGAAAAGCTATTTGGATGCGAGACGCATCATCCTGGTCAGTGTTCAACGTGCGCGGGCGCTGTCACAGTCAACGTACTGCGCATTCTTTAAAACTTACAAAATTGCAGTCACCAAACAGAGCCCACGTAATGCCCGCCACGGATGTTCGTTTGACTATTTCGATAGGTAAAGTGGCTTGACGTGAGTGACGTACATCCATTGGAGTTCGGTGATGGTGCAAATATCTAATTAGACAACACTTGGAATAGAAGAATGTCAGCCATGATCTGCCAGGACAGATTAATAGTGTACATTGTACACCACTATTAGGCATACGATCAATGCGTGATCTAGTGGAATCGCAATCACGAATGAAGGTCCTAATTTGGCGAGATGATTTTGTGTCCCGTTGTAAATCAACATTTTCGTCGATATTTATAAAGGCAAAGGTCCGCTCTGGGCAATTCACCCAGGGTGAGCTTACACCTGTTAATTTGGTGACAGATGAAATAGAGTTAAGATTGAGAATTCTCAACCTTGAGATATTTCCAAGGCTCTGGCTGGTAAGAGTAGACCTAAGGGTTTAATGTTTATGCTTTTTCATAAGATAATTAAATACGTCACTGTGTCATAGACCGATGTCGCATGACTGTGACCAAGCGCTCAAGTTTACACATATGCGTACAAAGACAGGCGGGCTACGCCTGCGTACAATGCGCTCTTGTAAGGTGATGTCACTGTCTCGACTAAGTAAAGTATATTAAAAAAGTCGATATGTATGCTGTTTTATCCCCTATCCAAGTGTATTGATACGCGTACTAAGTTTCAGATGTAGGTAAAAATGCCCCTTCCAAAGAAAGGAGACCTAACAAAACCATCAAACTACAGAGGCATCACCCTTTCCAGCATCGGAACTAAGCTCTTCAACCGAATGGTTTTAAACAGAATCAGACCCTCCATCATGTCCATTGACCCTTTACAGCGTTGGAACCAGAATGGTTTTAGGCAGTAGAGATCAACCATCTCTCAGATTCTGGCCCTCTATACACCGAGATCGCACTGAAATCCTACAATCATATGGAATTCTAGGAATCATCATTGATGCAATCAAGGCAATATATAACGACTCTACTGCTTAAGTGATTACTCAAGATGGGGACACTGATCATTTCCAGATTATGGCAGGCGTACTGCAGGGAGACACCTTAGCCCCCTTCCTTTTCCTAATAGTGCTTGACTATGTCATGCGACCTTCTTTGAAGGACATCCAACACTGGCATCATCATTGAAGAAAGAAAAAGCAGGAAAATATCCCGAAATGCGCCTTCATGACCTGGATTTTAATGATGTTATAGCACTTCTGGCATCATCAAGTGCTTCAGCTGAAGAACTATTGCAGAGTGTAGAGGATGCCTCCAGTTGTGTAGGGCTCCATCTAAATGTCGAAAAGACCAAGACCCTCCTTGTGAATATACCTTCTACATCCAATGTCCAAACTCTGAATGGCCATGATCTTGATAACATTAAGGATTTCTAGTATCTAGGATCGTCACTACCAGATTCATTACATGACTTCAAGTGCCGGAAAGCTCAGGCATGGGTTGCATGCAACAAACTTGACAAAATCTGGAAGTCAAAACTTGAAAGAAACATCAAAATCAAGTTTTTCAGGGCATGCGTAGAAAGTATCCTACTATATGGCTCAGCAACATGGACGGTAACTCAAAGGTTTAAGGATAGAATTGATGGATGCTACACACAGCTACTTCGAAGAGTACTTAATATTAGCTGCAGCTGGCAAGACCACCAAACAAACAGAGTGGTGTATGGTGACATCCCTCCTCCTCTGCTAGTCACTTTGGGAAAGAGGCGTCTACAGTGTGCAGGGCACTGCGTACGCACTAAGGACCAGCCTTATCTCCCAATTTATGTTTTGGACTCCTAAATATGGCCATTCTAGCCGTGGCAGGAAAAACACTACCTATCCTGACAGCATTGCAAAGGACATGGGTCTTGACCTGAGTGATATTCCACAGCTCATGATGAATACAGCTACATGGTACCAACATGTGTCAGCAGCTTCCACTATTCCGTCCAAGGAAGACCGATGATGATGATGAATACTCCTGTACGGCTAATGCTGTCGTTACAGCATCAACTATTTTCTACTTACTCCGGGAGATGGCAATCTGATGGTAGTTCAGTGTTGTATTCGATAGGACCACGTTCCGATCGTTTCTGGATGGCGGCAATAGCACCTGTCGGTTTCTGAGTGGTCATTTCATACCTGGAAGTCAATTAACAATGGTACATTAATACTATAATAATGCATACCTAGAAGTCAACTGACAAAGATGTAACCTTTCACTGATGTAGTGTACAGCTAGATAGGCCTACTGCATATATTTTGAAAGCCAAATTAAGCATGTCTTGAAACGGTACTGCTTTTTTCAAAATTGGCACCAATTAACTACGCTCTACTAGAAATTCACTGCCAAAGAACTATAATTAGTTTATAATCGATCAGTATATTCTAAATCTACTAATGATCTTCTTAAAGTTGCCCTCGCTGTCTGCATGAATCTCAAATTTCATTCAGGTGTAAACAAGTTGATGTCCTAGCTCCCATAGACTAACGGCGCTGTATAGGTCACAACCTTGTAGACGAGGCTAAGAAACTTCTGATGCGTGTAGTATAAAACACGTACAGTTTAGATAGGCATAGGGGTCTCAGTTGTACACTGTCAACATGGTGTCTTAGCTACTTTTCGAAGTCATGCCTTGCAAATAAACGTGTCCTTAAATATTTGGCTGAAGACACGAGCCAAGATGCATAGGGCAATTGAGTCATGTATGAGACACGTCTTCAGGAAAGTCATGTCTTGCCAGAAGACACAAACTCAAGATATGTCTAATTGGCTTCAATTGACATGTCTTACATTTTAGACGTGTCTTGCATGGAGATACTTCTTTGCGGGACATGTCTTGTATAGAGACGTGACTCGTGTTTTACTGGAGACATGTCTCAAAACTGGCTTCACCAGACATGTCTTGGCTCGTGTCTTCAGTCCAATGTTTTGCTATGTTTTTATTGTTTAATACACGTTTATTTGCAAGACATGACTTCCAAAAGTCGCCAAGACCTCATTTTTACAGTGTAGGACTCGCTTATTCATGACACGGGTAACCAACCAGAATCATAAGATCGAGCCAATGTCTTGCGCATCACGAGTTTCCATCATTTTTGGGGTGTGGTTTAGGTCACGTATTTTTACGCGAAGCAAACCTCGTAGAATGTCCGTATTGTAATGTACCCTATCCAAGGAGTTATGTTGGCTTATCGAATATAACTTGACCGTTAACTTAATATTCTCACATCGTCTTCTTGTTCTTTCTACCACCGAATGGTCTGAACGGCAGTATACCGGTGGCTATATGGTACAGTGTGACACCCAGGCTCCACAGGTCAACCGTTGATGTAAATGGATTGTTTGGCGCTTTCCGTAACAACGCGCGACCGTACATGTCTGGATGCTGTAAATATGAAATCATGACACGATGTTGAATATAAAAACATTCCGGCGGTGTCAAATGAAGAATTAAATATAGCAAATTACACTATTTTTCGGATTATACATGAATGTTAACCTAAAATACACTTTATAGAGCTCCTATTGTCCATTATTCATTGTTCTTCACGGCGATATATATTCACGAATCACTCCCGGAAGACTGAATCGTGCAGTGCCTTCGTGCTTTATAATCGCTCTCGTCCTTGCATTCGTGCTCCGCCCTCGAGCGATTATCAAGTACGAATGCACTGTAGCTCATCAATTATCCTTATCATAACTTGGGTGAGTGGTGTATGATCTTATTATTTAGACTCAATTTCAATTTAACATGTTTAATACTGCGTCTACCTCCTAGTCTGTGCAGTGACTTGCACTCATGAAATAAACCACGCAGATGACGCGAACATCATAGAAGATAGATGATGCACATACGCTGAAACATAGAGTAATATTAAATCAGTCAAGCGGCCTTGCGGTCGATTATGTGTTTACTATTGCCCGCTAATCACGTCATCGACCGGGCAATAGTGAGTTTTGAAAGTTTCGAAAAGTCGAATCCAGTTTTTAGTTGTCAATAGGAAATGACGAGTTGTACATCAAGCGGTCAACCGAACTACGTGTATTACGGGTTTCCCAATAGTAATATAGGCTAAGAAATTACTGGCAATGGATAGGTTTGCTGTTTGCTGATTACATGGGGCCACACTTTAGAGCAAAACTGACATACTTTTCTGCGTTTTGCACTCAATTTCTCTTTTCACAGAACTCGGAAATTAAATTTACTCCACGGGATCTAATAAATGCTTCAGATCTTGATTGCATTGCCTTTCCATCATTATGAAAAAATGGGAGTTTCAAAGGCGTGTTTTTTTAACATAATGATAGCCATGAGTTGTTTCTTGTGTCAAATTTTGACGACAATCAGCTATCACAGCAAAAACTACAGAACACATCAGACGCTTCACAGAACACATTCCGACGTGTTCTACACACGTTCAGGATGTGTCGGAAGCGTCCAAATGTAACAGATATTGAACATGTATTGAACATGTACATTATTTCAGATGTGTTCTGTAGATGTTCTAATGTGTTCTGTAGATGTTCTAATGTGTTCTGTAGGTGTTCTAGATTTTTTGACGCATCACCATGTGCTCTGCATGTGTTCAAGGGCAATTTCTAGAACACATCAAGAACACATCTGTAACGGCCAGGAACATGTTCTAAATCTGTTACATTTTGAGAACACGTCCAGACGCGTTTTTGACATGTTCTTGACGTGTTCTCTACGCGTCGATGGGTTCTGTAGTTTTTGCAGTATAGGGAAATCCCCATATGCATGGGTTAATGACTTTTCTGAAAGCAATAAAATCACACGGTCGAAAGTATCAACTTCCTTTGTTGTTCACTAGTTAAGTATTGCAGCAACTAATCTGTTAAAGGAGCTACTCACATATATATATATTAGAGACAAATCTTTTTTTTTTGAAAATTGAATGATTTTATCAGATATACACGGAATCATTATTAAAACTTGCATACGTATTTTCTAAGGATGAACCGATACTTTCGGCGATCTATCGAAAAGGCCTACCAATTTAGTGACTTGTTGCTGCAGAATTCGTGATCTAAATCATGGCATGACATCAAGGGAAACTTAACAATGATCGTACATTTTGGTTCTCTACGCGTCGATGTGTTCTGTAGTTTTTGCAGTGTAGGGAAATCCCCATATGCATGGGTTAATGACTTTCCTGAAAGCAATAAAATCACACAGTCGAAAGTATCAACTTCCTTTGTTGTTCACTAGTTAAGTATTGCAGCAACTAATCTGTTAAAGGAGCTACTCACATATATATATTAGGAACAAATCAATTTGTTTGAAAATTGAATGATTTTATCAGATATAGGCTACACGGAATCATTATTAAAACTTGCATACGTATTTTCTAAGGGTGAACCGATACTTTCGGCGATCTATCAGAAAGGCCTACCAATTTAGTGACTTGTTGGTGCAGAATTCGTTATCTAAATCATGGCCTGACATCAAGGGAAACTTAACAATGATCGTACATTTTGGTTGATATAACCCCATTTTATGGAATTTGACAAGTTTTGCAGTCATTTTGGGACCCAATTTGGCAGCCGTTTGGGATTTTAAGTATGCTAACCAAGCAAAAATACTGGATTTGAGTTACTAGTGGTCTAATAAATACATATCCGTTGTTAAAACTATATTTTCATCATATACTTTTGGTTGATTTTATGCCATTTTATGGAATTTTGACCATTTTGGCGGCCATTTTGGATTTAAAGTGCGTTAACAAAGCAAAAATATTAGATATGAGTTTCTAGTGGTCTAACACTCACATCCCATTGTTAAAACTATGCTCTCATCGTACATGTTGTTTGATATGCCATTTTATAGAATTTCACCATTTTGGCGGCCATCTTGGATTTAGGTATTTTAACAAAGCACAAGTACTGAAAATGAGTGTCTAGTGGTCTAATACATACATCCCACTATTAAAACTATACTTTCACCATACATTTTTAATTGATATGTCATTTTATGAAATTTGACCAGTTTTGACAGCCATTATGGACGCCATCTCGAATAACCCCTTAGCATACCAAAATTATTTTGGTAACATCCTGATGATGTTTAGGATCATGAAAGGTAATAAAAAAAAAGTTGATTTGAGGGAGTCATGGGGAGTTCACGGTACGTATATATCCGACTAGTATACTTGTCGTTTCCCTTAGATCGGATCGTGTGACTTACAGGTTACGTGAAACGTAAGCTCCGGGTTTGCCCATTTTTGTTCTTGAATAAACTCAAAGGGTATTAGGTCTTTTCAACTTCCGCAAAATGTGATATTTGAACATGGCAACGGGGTATCAATCTGGCGACACTGACTTATTTAAATCAGGTGGTGGTAAGAACAAGGATAGGGCTGCTCAATCGTCACCATGGCAACAGAGGGTTGCTGAATTTTTTAATACCATATCTTTACATAACTACTAAATGTCTTTCAACTCCCAAACTTAAGGCAAAATCTAAGAGTTTGTCAACCTAGAAAAAATTGTGTTTTAATACATTGAGCTTCGTCACACACGTGTTTTGATACCATGTGACTTTTAACGATAATATTAAACATTATTACTTGAATAAAATGTACCTTAAAAAGTAACCCATTAACAAACCTATAAATACTTCATTACTAGTATTAGGGAATGTCTATAGTATTTAGTTTTATTTATTTAAATTCAATGCACATTTAACACTATGTTACAAGGTGTACGAATGACATCACTATATTGAACAATCATCATAAATAGCTGCCATACAAACTTGCTTCTACATAAAATGATGTATGTGATACGTGTAATGAGAAGGATTGTGTAGAATATGTTTTCTTTTTCTGCAAGAAAATACAGCCAATATGGTTAGACAGAAGCTAATACTATTTCAATTATCAAAACAAATAGTATTAATACGCAGCGATGGTAATACCCGGGTTGACAGTCATGTTGGTATTTCCCAGCATTACTGAGTATTAACACAAGTCGATGTTTTGTTTGGGTTTCACCAATTTAAAATAAAAGTACAGTGAGATTTTATAAATAGTGTATGTATGATAGCAAAAGTGTAAATAAGTAGATTTAGATTTGTAAATCACGTTAATATTGTATTTCTTTGTAACATCAGCATTGGGAGCCAAATTAATTGAGATTGAAGTAGTTTTTATTGATTGTGTATGATGAAATGTGTGACTTTTAAATACAATTACAATTTCGAAGTTACAAGTAACGATACGCAATATATAACTATGTATAATCAGAACTTCTTAATATACCGCATGTATATGATTGTGTTGAAAAAGTGGGTTTTTGGATGAATAACTAAAGTAATAATATATTTCATTGTCATACATTTATGTGAAAATGTAATACTAATGTAAAATGTGTGATTGATGAATGAAAATTAACTTAAACGATAACAAAACAAAATTGTATGAAGCTATAACGTCAACACAGTGGCGTAACAGCCGGGGGGGCAGGGGGGCACAGTGCCCCCCCCCCCCCCGAAGGTGCTCAGCAGGAAATTCCAACCTACCCACCAGGAAAATGGGGGGAAGGGAAAAGAGGAAAAGAAGGGGGAAAGGGAAAGAAAAGAGAGAAAGGAAAAGGGAGGAAAAAGAAAAAGGAAAAGGAGAAAAAAAGGGGAAAGAAAGAAAAGAAGAAAGGAAAAGAAAGAAAAAAAGAAAATTTCGCAGTACAAAAAGCACAACAGTCAACAAATTTTGTGGCCGTGCGAAATTTTTTGAACCTACCCCCCCCCCCCCCCCCCCCCCCCCCCCCCCCCCCCCCCCCCCACTTACGGGCAATTCACGAGGTGACTGAGGCAACCTTTTACGAAAAATTCCGGGACGGAATTATTCTAACCAGGAATTTTTTGGCTGTACCCCCCCCCCCCCTGACAACCAACCTCTGTTACGCCCCTGCTTCACACAAGATGCATAACCAACGAGAAAAAACAACAACACAAAATCAGTTTTGCAAATTGTGTGAAAAGATCACTCACCAGGATGTGCCCTGTCACAGCTATTATTATGAGAACTGTTGAATAATGTGTTACACTAATTCTACATTTCGCTTAAGGGATCACGTCAAAACTCGACCGCCAGGCAACCGCCGGTTACGGCCGGTTCCGCCCGGTTCTCACAAAACGTGTCGTCTGTTATAATATACAAACATAATGAGGTCAAATAGTTACACTCTGGTGAACACGAACGGTTGATAGTGCCTCGTCACACGAGTGAGCAATAAAATCTTGAAGTAATGGGCTCTCAAGTCTCAGGTGACAACCAGTACAATACAGCTATTGATTTTCGCTGGGGTTGGCTTTTTCAATCTGTTTATAGCTCAATTAACTTTTTAAAATCAATACCGAAAGTCCAGGGGTGCGCTATTATGACCGCAAAGTAACAGATTGATAGTGTAAATTGGTCCGGTTACGGCATTAAGTCAACCGGCGGTTGTTCAGTGTTGCATGCGTGAATATTCATATACCAGTAAAACAGTTGACCTGAAAGAACCGGGCGGAACCGAACGTAACCGGCGGTCAACGGGCGGTCGAGTTTTGATGTCTTCCCTAAAGAAATGCGGCACTGTTATGATTGTGTGTTTTGATATGATTTATTACTCCTAGTCCTATACCACCAACTTACAAGGTACTCTTCTGTTCCGTAGAGACTCTGAAACTGTTCGCCATCTTCCAATGTTCTCGCTGCACCGAAATCAGCCAGTTTGAATACAGGTCTCTTGTCCGGACCGATTCGTTTCATAATGTTACCGGGCTTTATGTCCCTATGAACAATGTCCACATCTTGTAGATATTTCAGTCCTGCAGCTTTTATATCAAAATTAATATCATTACGAATGATATATTTTATAATTCATAATGAAGATTTCCAGTCTTTGTTCATGACTATTTTTTTCACATTTCTTTGTAAAAGCGACAATGAGCGTGATTTGAGACCGCGTTAAGCGTGAGATGTTATCGCATGTAGCAGAGGTTGCATAAATCGCAACAGTTACGCTATTTTATAAACTTGATTGAAGAAAAGCTAAATGGCTTTGTTCATGACTAGGTTTTTACATTTCTTTGTAAAAGCGATAAATGCGCGTGATTTGAGAACGCGTTAAGCGTGAGATGTTATCGCGCGTATCAGAGGTTGAATAAACCGCAACATTAACGCTATTTCATATACTTGACAGAAGAAAAGCTTAGTGGCTTTGTTCATGACTAGGTTTTTTACATTTCTTTGTAAAAGCAAAAATTCGCGTGATTTGAGAACGCGTTAAGCTTGAGATGTTATCGCGCGTCTACAGGTTGAATACATCGCAACAGTTACGCTATTTTATATACTTGACAGTAGAAAAGCTAAATGGCTTTGTTCATGAGATGTTATCGCGTGTAGCAGAGGTTAAATAAAGAGCAACATTTACGCTATTTCATATACTTGACAGTAAAAAAGCTAAATGGCTATAAATCACAAAGACTTAACTTGGCTATATCTCACAACTTTTCAATCAATCAATCTGCTCCTATACCTTATTTATTCAAGCACGTAATTTTATGATTTGAAATAATCTTGTCATGCCATATAACGTAAACACACTTACTTATATCCTTTAAAATATCAAGAAACTCTTCTTCCTGAAATCCAAAATAGTATTCCACCTTTTCCAACATGTTAAGAACACTGCAGTCACATAATTCCATAACCAACACCCTTTGTTTGGTGCCAGACTAAAAGTACGTCATGATTGAGTAGGTCAAGAAAATAAAGAAGAAACAAACAAACAAAATAGTATTTTTTATTATGAAAGTTCTTCTAGTTATGTAATCGATCAAGAGCTGGTATATCGATCTCAATAAGCAAATCTGACGTGTTCAGAGTTGTTACATCTTGCTATCACCAAGCCCGAACTGACAGTTGTGGCCATTCGGGAACATGGCGTCATAAACGCGTCATAGACTAGTCGTCTTTGTTGAGTGATGGCATGTTCAAGACTTTGATGTTAACCCTCTCTTAAACCATGAGAAGAGGAACCATAACCATAGTTCTCACTCTATCTAAGTCTGTGACATGCTGGGGACTCGAGACCCAAAGTTGTTTATGCGGAGTTGAATTCTCACTGTTTTCGGTGCAAACAGTACAGTAATAAAGCGCTTTAATGATTTATTTATATTACTACACTAGCTTTTAGTTCAAATTAACTTAATTCACCTGTAGTGGAGGTGCCTTTAAGGGATCCACTGACTTCGCGAGTTTTCGATATATATTTTGAACACTGATAAAAAATTACCTCTTCTTCAATAGAAAGTAGCCGGACGATATTTTCATGTTTTAGTTTCTGGAGTACTTCAAATTCTCTGTCTTGAACTTCCCCCGGTCGGTGAAAACTCGCAGCATTGAAAACTTTCACTGCAACCTTGTCGCCGGTTTTCTGACGGCAGAATGAACATTTTAAAATATATATATAGTATTTGACTATAATTAAATATAGTGATCGTGCTACATGTATATTCACAAAAGCTCTCTTCATTCACGACTCTGTAATCTTTAACGTTAACCGTTTATCATTCGTCAGAGTCGCGGACATTCACGGAAACCGTGGTACTTCGTGCGAGTTGTGACCATTTAGAGAGCTTTAAACAGTATCCGAGAATCATGATCAATAATCATAACCGTGGATCTGTAGAGAGTGGCGCATGGCAAACATGCACACGATGCGTGATCATGAGGCGTAATTAATAGCGAGAACCATGATTATTTGTTGACAAGAGTTGTGAACATTAACAAGAGTCGTGCACTATAGTGATGATCATTCACTAAAAAGCTGTGATTGTCTACGTGAGTCGTGATCATAAACGAGTCGTGATTATTGATCGTTGTACAAGAAGGTCGTGATCATTAGAGAGTAGTGATCGTTAATTTGAGTCATAATCATTCCCGAAAGATCGGAATATTTTGATACCTGTCTAATCGTGATGGAATGAGAGAGATGACTTCTCACGTGAACAATGATTCACAAACTTATATGTTTCACGAAATCGAGAGCTTGTGATTAATTTATCGAAAGTCGTGATTATTTTACGAGCGATTTGTGAATGTCCATGATCATTCACGAGATCCGTGATAATTCACGAGAATCGTGAATCATTCACGAGAACCGTGACAATTCATGATGAAGTCAAAACCACCTTTCATCACTGTGTGATAATACTCTTCCACAAAGTGTTATACAAATGAAAGGAATAGTGGCTGTTACTTTGATCGAGACCGTTCACCACAGCTGGTTTCCATTTATATACTTGTTTCGTTTACTTTCAAAATGTATATACAGGGTGTCCCAAAAGTCTATGCACGACTTTGAAGCTTTGTATTTCACAAAATATAAGTCGTATTGAAAATATGAATACATATTTAGAAAGAGGAGATGTGGGAAATAATTTTGATACCAAACATTGGAGTAACATCTGTTTGTAATGCCACCCTAGAAGTGAAATATGTATTACTGCAAAAATGTAATTTTATACTTCGGAGGAATAAAGTTCATAAATCCATACCTATCGAGATTAACAAAAAGACGGGTAGAGTTGGTTACACGGAAAGTGATCCGTCAATTGTAATATTTAAAATTTTACATTACAGTGATCCCATCAAAATGACAAACTATATCACACATATTTTTCGTTTCTATAGTGAAATCTAGTTTAAATGTTTTCCATTTATACAGAGACGTGTGCTAATGCAAAAACACAGACCTAAACAAATTGAATAACATAACAGAAAAGTGAACACACACATCACACAGCGAATATATCTCTTTGGACTTTTGGCTACTGCATGTCTTATGTCTATGACATCAATGTGACTTGTTGATCTTAACCAGTCTTTTTTCTACCACATCGAGACAAATCATGCACAGTTCCTGTGTTCAAAAATGTATCCACCAACTAAAGAATGGATATTCTTCCTGGTGCGCGTTTCACTTTAAAATGTTTTCTGAACTTTTATAAAGTAAGTTGAACTGTATTTGTTTCAGCGTAGAACCATACAATTTGTATTCGCTTATCTATGCTGTAAACCCTCTTGAATGAAGACTTTTGCTGTTGTCTACTTACGCCTATTTATGTTGTGAGTGACCGAGTTTAGTAATATCATTAATGTTGCAAGGTAAGCAGTGAACTGTGACTAATGCGCAACGTTGCTTTCATACCGTTAATTTATGCGCACCTGTTTTAGCAACAATGTGTGGTAGTTGGTATGGGTGGGTCTCACACGGCCAAAAACTTTCAACCAGTTTTATAATGTTGTGGGTTCACCAATAGGGTTATGTTTGGTATCAAAATATTTTCCCAAATCTCGTCTATCAAAATATGGTTAAATTTATACCATATGATTTATATTTTATGAGATATGACTCTTCAAAAACGTGCATAGACTTTTGGGACACCCTGTACTAGATAAATTGCAAGATGTACTTGATACATATACACACCTTGTTTCGGCCCACATACACGGCGCTGGTGGCGCCATCTCCAAGCGTCTGATCGGGAAAATAAATGAAGGATCTAGTGCTTCGTATCACAGCAGACGACTTGCTCTTTGTTCGGCTGCTATGATTAGGTGCAGTCCATCCGAACATCGTGTTCTGAATTCCTAGTTGAACATTGATCACGTTTATACCGCAGTATTATATAATGATATGAAACGTTACGGGTCCGCTAGACCCCGTACCGACGCAGTCCCAAAGTCTTCCCGACGAAGTCCTGACGCAGTCTCGACGCAGTCCTGACGTAGTCCTGACGCAATTCTGACGCAGTCCTCATGTATATATATATAGTCCTGACGCAGTCCTGATGTATATAGTCCTGACGCAGTCTTGACGTAGTTTCGACGTTTCGCAACCAATAGTAGCCTAATGAACTGTGTACTTGCTTTTTTTTAAAGTCTTTTCCCCTATCGAGTCCCGTTCATAAGAAGTCGTGCTGTAAAGGGAACCGTTCAATAAGAAAATACAACAACACGAAATGCAAAAGTAAAATACTTCCTTCTACACCACATTTGACGTTCGTGATTGTAATAAATTGTAAACCTCAATTCCGTTCGTATAATCATCACCTGATAGAACGAAAACTGACATACCGGACCTCTCTTCATTTTCTACCACAACTAGGACGAGAATTTATTTTTATTTTTATCATGACTAATGCATTAAAATATCCGTTAATGCACAATTTGATCCAATTCCGTTCAAGGAGGTAATATATTTTGTGTGTAAATGGAAACATGA
The DNA here is from genome assembly GCA_035610835.1 of Ophiura sarsii. Classification (NCBI taxonomy): domain Eukaryota; kingdom Metazoa; phylum Echinodermata; class Ophiuroidea; order Amphilepidida; family Ophiuridae; genus Ophiura; species Ophiura sarsii. The sequence continues at coordinate 32,359,079 of CM069445.1, forward strand.
TCGTGATCACGTAGTTTCTGCACACGTCACGTTTTAAAGAAACATCCGGTTCCGGGTCTCTAGTGTAACCTGTGTGCAATACGTCACGTTGTTGAATGGAAATTTAAAGGTAAATCCAATTAATACGAAACAAGAAACTGTCCTTTGTAATACAGAATGTCAATTGTTGAGAAATAAAAATGTCACCAATTGTTGAAACACACTGTTCGCCCAATATGGATAGAGATCGTGTAACATGTCACGTAGTCTAGTAAGTTTTTGAGGGAACAATTGATCATCAATTTAATAAGGACAATTAAGCGAAATCTTCAAATAAGTCAAATAAGCATGGTCAAGCTTTTTTGATAGCTGTGATATCTTCTAAGACACTAAATCTGTTTCGAAGCATTCGCAGGAACTCCCATTCGCATTGCAAATAAAATTATGTCATTTTGCCCTCTCAGCTAAGGATTCAAAGGTCAGATATATATATATAGACCATGTCACCTAATTGTTGATTAACAATATTAGGTGCACGGTCCAATTTCATGCACGGATGAACATGCTTTGAGTTGACTGTTGCATTGACTGCTGTTGTTAATTGGGGTCGTTTAGGATTTTCCATGGGGTCATGAATGTGTCATAAATATAGTTTTTTGGGGAACCGTTTTAACATTTCGGTCTAAAAAGGCTTAGCAAAACCCAAAAGAAACGTTCAAATATGTCCGGCTCGCTACGCTCGCATAATATAACTAACCACTTTCAGTTATAACAAATCGGGTTATTTTCCCGTTCAATTTCTTCTGGGGGTCATGGTACTGACCAAGAATGTCTGATTGGGTCGTGGGGCCAAAACGCTTAAGAACCACTGGTTTAGTGTATGGTTTATAATGGATACCCCCTTCGAACTGGTAGGCAATGCGCGCGTATACCGACAGGCAAGCTTTTGTTTCGGTAGGCAATGCGCGCGCATATCGGTAGCCAAGCTTTTGTTTGCTTTCTACGGTAACGTTGAGGTGACATCGTCTATAGTCCTGTCGTATTAAAAGTAAAGTGAGTAATCATTGCCCTCAAAATACTAGCTGATGCTTTAACTTGCACATTGGCTCAAATTAGTGTAATTTGAAACCATTATCGGTGCTATTTTGACAATTTGATCTCTGTATAAAGCTTGGAAAAGTTTTGAACTTTTACCTATTTTGGTTTATTTAACCAGAAACTAAGCATTGTGTTATCATGAAACTATGGAATATTTTGCTGCTTTATTATCGTAGAAGAGTTTGCTATTTTGCTCCTCTATTATTTTAGAAGAGTTTGAGATGTTTCACCGCCTAATCGAAGCAAAGGTCATTATGACCTTTGACCTTCGGCATTCATGATTATAAAGGGATGTAATCATAATACTTTATTATGACATGCGAAACATACATAACATATTATACTTTCAGGGCATAACCGTGGTTCAAATAGAATCCAATTGAAGTAAAAATATTGCCGTCATTTGCCGACCATAGTTTTATATATGTCAAACGACCCTTCAATTTGGAACCAATTGACCTTTGACAAAAACGAGTGATTAATAGAATAACGCGTTTAAAGGCCGTTTTGCGGCCATCTGTGCAGGTGACAAAATAGTCCGTGTTGTTACTGGAGGCTCAGGCCTAAATTGACAATGGGGTAGGCTTCATGTCAAATAAGCTCTAGGAAGTGTAGGGAAGTGTAAGGATAATTGGATTTTACAAAATGTAATACTCGTCTTCATATCGATATGAGAAAACAATTAGCTCCCCGAACTCGTGATTTGCATATATATTTGTCGTTATCTATATATTAAAAAAAAGTAAAATGTAATTTTTATCTGAAATGACTATTCATCAATTCATAATGACTCTACTGTGTGTAAGGATATTATTATTGACATCATTATTATATTGTTAAATTGTATAAGTTAAATTATTGTAGATTAAGATTTGCAAGAAAATTGTATGTTGTAATTGTAAGATATTTTTTGTAACGCGCCTCTAGCACTATTTTGGTGGATTCGTGCACATTATAAATCCACATTATTATTATTATTATTAGTAGTATTATTATTAGTATTATTGTTATTATTATTAATGCCATATTCTTTTGATAGTAAAAAAGCGCCATAAAATGTATACACTACAGTGATCAGTTTTCTACATACAGTACAATGCGGATAGCCACTTCATTCCTACCTGACATTCACTTAGTAGTTCTATTGATTGCAATCCAACCAATTCCGTTCCATTTACGATTTTTCATCGACAATTTACAGGTATTCGATACAGCAGGTGCAGAGAACGGATGTGGTATTATATGTTGGAATTTACAACGCTATACCTTTCGGGTTTTACACCTGATAAGTATTTCTTGGAAAGTGAAATTGATATTTCGCTTTGCTTTTCGTCTTCTGCATTTACAAATGGCGGTAAGATTGTACGTAACGTCATTCAGCCGATTTTGTATTACTAAGTACTGTATGCATACACTTTAATACACCTGAGAGATCAAGCAAGGATCCGCATTTACATATCTATAATGCTAACTGGTGAACCATAGATTCAACAATACAGCCCGAAATAACTTAACTTTATTCACTGCTATTTACTTAACATGTTAAACTTGACATCACAGTCCTACAACTTTGTCATTAGTTATAACGTTATTTAAATTGTAAGCCTATAGTTCGAATTCGAAGTTTGACATACACTACATTCAATAGAAAATGTACTTTAGGTCCCAGATACTAGTATACCAGTATCGTTCAATACTGGAACATAAATGTTGCCAGAATCGCTCGATACTGGTACGATTCAACTGTTCCAGAATCGGTCGATACTTGAACATTCAAATCTTTTACAATATCGAGTGATATTGGAACATTTTTTATGTTCCAGTATCGGGCGATACAGGCACACGTGATACCAGTGAGATTTGTCCCAGTATTGAACAATACTGGTACATAATTATGTTCCGCGATACTGGAACAGTTTATATGGAACGTTTTAATGGGAAAAGTGTACTTTAGGTCCCAGATACTGGTATACCAGTATCGTTCCATACTGGAACATAAAAGTTGTCAGTATCGAGCGATACTGGTACGATTTTATTTGTCGAGGTATATTGGAACATTTTTATGTTCCAGTATCGGGTGATACTGGTACACGTGATACCAGTGAGATTTGTTCCGGTATTGAACGATACTGGTACATAATTATGTTTCAATATCGCCCGATACTGGAACATTTTATATGTACCAGTATCGGACGATACCAGTACAGTCCAGAATCTTGAACTTAAAGTACACTTTTCCTTTTTATGTTTTAGTATCGGATGATACTGGTATACATGCTACCAAACGATACTTTTACATAAAGTACACTTTTCCCATTAAAGGGGCACGGAGAGATTGGCGATAAAAATGGAATTTAAAGAAGAAAAATAATAGCTTCAATAGGTATAATATAAGGCATAAAAGAACCCTGAAACGTGATATTTCATGGAGAAAGAGGTTAAAGGGATCGCGCTAGATCGCCATTCTAGTGAAGCCGAATTCTACGGATAATTTCGATGTGATCTACATCGAAATGACCAAATTGTGAAATATTACATGATACATACATGTATACTGCGAAACGCGCACTCCCATACGTGTTTCTCAATATCCCTTTTAAGGGACAATCCCTGGCACGATGTTATGTCAACCACAAGCATACAAGTAATAAAACTGAGTTTAGAATGTGTTCAAAAGAAATATAAACATTCAATACTTAATACCTATTGCTAGGTTTATTCCGAAAACATTGTTTACATGTCATATTTATACTTATAATTTCATGATAAATGTCTTGATATGGTAGCATTATCAGTTATCATAGTAGTTTGAAATGATTATAATGTGCTAATAGGATAGCCATACTCAATATTGTGACGTAAAGTCCCGTCATCGTAACTAAAGCTGCCTCATCAGCAACAGGTCGCTGTACGTAATCACGCAGGAATACAATGCATTCGAAAATATAAATATATGAAACAGAGATGTGAACATCTCGAAACTGTTTCATCATAGCTGTGATCAATAATGGCGACGTCCATACAGGTGATTTGTTAAAGCCGATTTGTCTTAACACGGCAATAATAAAACCTTTAACCTGCGGATGTGGTCTGTATAATAAAAAACAATGCTACATATCTTAGCGCTAAATTTTCATGGCAAGGATTTCTTTAAAGTGAGCAAAAACGATTTGTCAATGTCCTTGGATAATTCCGCCTTCCAGGTATCCCAGGGAAGAGGCGATTCCGTAATAAAATCCGATGTAACCCACAGCGGGGGATGATTGTTTGTTGTTTGGCGTGACCTGTATAGTTCATACGCCGTTGTTTGAATGATCTGTTGCTGGGTGGTGTGGCTGGGCACATGATGGCATACAGCACACATGGGCTCTCTTTCACTAATTATTCAGTGGACACTGACTGATATTATGCAGGCGACACATTACAACTCCGTCAGTGGAGAATGGGCCAGTCTTCGGCCGTGGTTGTTGAAACGGTGCTTGCTGGTATCTCGAATAGGCCCTACGACATTCCGGTCGTTACCTTTTCATGCTTATTCTCAATCATGCGGGGTCGTAAACACTGACTTTGCAAATATGGCGAATTACTCCCCCAACAGAACCCCAGTGATGCTTGAGCGGCTCTGTATTCTCTGTCATACTCTAACACTGATTGCCAAGTATTGCGAACAGCCAATTCTCCGATTTTCACTGTGTATCCAAGGTATTGCATAATACCATCACCGCTCAATCTCCCGCAAGAGATCAATTCCGCCATGATACGCGAGTTCCCTGCAATCCATCGAGCCGGAGATACATCTTGAGAGCGTGGGCGTCTTGATTTCCTAGTGAAAATACTGGCACAGTTCACTCCAATAAAGATTTCCTCCTCCTCACATTCTTGCGAGTAATTGTGAATAAAGTCCGCAACCTGCAGCGCTTTCTCACCCGCCTTAGCTGGTCCTATTAAATAAAACATAGGATCATTATCAACCGGAAACGCGACTCCATTCAGCAATGTAGATTCCATCGGCGAAGCTGACACTTCTAACTGGGTCGCAACGTCCGACACATTGGTCAAATTAGGTGTCGGTGGCTGTGGAGCCGGGTTGCTTTTATTTGTTTTCCGACTTATCGATCCTTTTGGACGACCACGCGGTGGAGCCATAGCCATGGTTGAAGTTTACGTGAAAGCTAAGTGAGACCCGAAGGCGTTAACACACGATTCTCGTAGGTTGCAAGATAAAATGACAGTGACTTGACTCCGTACTAACAAACTCATAACCTGCATGGGCGTGGAAACCTGCTCAGCCGTGAACACCTGGATAGGCGTGAGCTGTGCAATGCCAGACTAGGTTTTATGTCATTTAGCAAATAAGTTATTTGTTTATATAGTTTCTAAAACTTAATACACCTGAGAGATCAAGCAAGGATCCGCATTTACATATCTATTATGCTAACTGGTGAACCATGAATTCAACAATACAGCCCGAAATAACTTGACTTTATTCACTGCTATTTACTTAAACATGTTAAACTTGACATCACAGTCCTACAACTTTGTTATAGTTATAACGTTATTTAAATTGTAAGCCTATAGTTCGAATTCGAAGTTGGACATGCACTACATTCAATGGAAAAGTGTACTTTAGGTCCCAGATACTACAGTGCAACAGAGCATAAACTTCCAAATATTGAATTATAAATTTAGTGCCTCCTAAACATTTCTTTTTTATTTAGACTTAGTGCAGGCCTTTAACACGATACCTGTTTGTACACCCATGCATGTCAGCACACGGTCACCTAAAAGTAACATACACCATTATGACTGCACACTGGCGAATTGCATTTCAAATTTCATGTAGCGCGAATTTTAAACAACTGGTCCTTTAGCACGGGCATGTCCTTGAATATTCCTTCCATTGTTTGCGTGCATGGCTGCACAAGTATTAATAGACTTTTGCCAAGTCTGTGTACAGTTGTATGAAATAGTGGTTACATGTGGTTTTTTCTCTTTTTAAATATACTAAATGGTTGGAGGACGATATTTTAAATACTAAAGGGATATAGAATTATATGCTCAGACCATTCTTTTAAGCACATCTTTACCTTTAATTTGATACCATGCAAGTTTGGTTTGGATACACAGTATTACTTAATAATTTCAACGAGTTTGGTCATTAATTAAGCTTAATTAAGACAGATTTTGGGTTTTTGTTAAAAGTAAAGATAAATGTGAACTTTTTCTCAGACAGTATTGTTGGCAATGATGGGAACTTCATTTCCTGTAACTTTGGTGTTAATAGCATTTATAGTTTTTGCTGGAAATTCCAAAAAGCAAAATGTTAATGTATTTCTTTATAATATGCTAATCATATGCAAATAAGGTCAAACTTTTTTTCCCTCTATGACATTAAATCACCAAGCTGTATTCTATAATATGTTATTGTCTCCTTGTCTTACATTTTATACTTTTTGAATTAGAGCGTAATTTCAATAACATGCACTTTTGGAAATTTATGCTCTGTTGCACTGTAGTATACCAGTATCGTTCAATACTGGAACATAAATGTTGCCAGTATCGCTCGAAACTCTGGTACGATTTAACTATTCCAGAATCGGTCGATGCTTCAACATTCAAATCTTTTCCAGTATCGAGCGATATTGGAACATTTTTATGTTCCAGTATCGGGCGATACAGGCACACGTGATACCAGTGAGATTTGTCTCAGTATTGAACGATACTGGTACATAATTATGTTCCGCGATACTGGAACATTTATATGGAACGTTTTAATGGGAAAAGTGTACTTTAGGTCCCAGATCGTTCCATACTGGAACATAAACGTTGCCAGTATCGAGCGATACTGGTACGGTTTTACTGTTCCAGTATCGGTCGATATTGGAACATCATAAATTGTGTTCTATCGAGCTATATTGGAACATTTTTATGTTCCCGTATCGGGTGATACTGGTACACGTGATACCAGTGAGATTTGTTCCAGTATTGAACGATACTGGTACATAATTATGTTTCAATATCGCCCGATACTGGAACATTTTATATGTGCCAGTATCGGACGGTACTAGTACAGTCCAGAATCTTGAACTTAAAATACACTTTCCTTTTTATGTTTCAGTATCGGGTGAAACTGGTACACATGCTACCAGTAGGGATTTGTCCCAGTATTAAACGATACTTTTACATAAAGTACACTTTTCCCACTAAAGGGGCACGGAGAGATTGGCGATAAAAATGGAATTTGAAGGAGAAAAATAATAGCTTCAATAGGTATAATAGAAGGCATAAAAGAACCCTGAAACGTGATATTTCATGGTGAAAGGGTTAAAGGATCCCTTTGGTAGAAATTTACAACGCCATACCTTGAGGTTTTACACCGGATAAGTATTTCTTGGAACGTGAAATTGATATTTCACTTTGCTTTTCGTCTTCTTCATTTATAATTGGCGGGTAAGATTGCACGTAATGTCAGTCAGCAGATAAGTTATTTATTACCAGGTACTGTACATATAAACGTTATACACCTGAGTAATCAAGCAAGGCTCCGCATTTACAGATCTATTATGCATTACTGGTGAACCATGGTGAACCATGGGTTCAATAATACAACCCAAAATAACTTGATTTTGTTTACTGTTATTGATTTGAACTTGACATCAAGCAAGGTCCTATAACTTTGTTACGCAGTTATAACGTTATTGTAGGCCTGGTTAAAAGAATTCAACGTTTGGCATACACTACATTCAATGGAAAAGTGTACTTTAGGTCCCAGATACTAGTATACTAGTATAGTTCAATACTGAAATATAAAGGTTGCCAGTATCGCTCGATACCGTTACTTCCCGAATAAATGGGTCGAAACTAGAACATTAAAATATGTTCCAGTATTGAGCGATACTGGAACGTTTTATAGGGACAAGTATATATGTTTTGAGCCACTTTGGAAAACATTTCTCGACAGTTTGACAGACCAAGATACTAGTAATCCAATCAACGCCCCATGGACACGTGTCCCGACTTTGTCTAGCCAATACAGTATTGCCACGCTTTTCTCAGTATTTCAAGTAGCCAAATTGGGCTAATAATTGAAACTTAAATCTCCTCTAGAAATGTTATATCGCGACTTTTGTCAAAATTTAAACCTCTTATTTTATGACATTTTAAATACTAAGCACTAATTGTTATAACAAATCGAAGTTCAAAGCAAGAAATTCTTGATACAACCACGTTGAAACATGCTAAAACCTTACAATGTGTGTGTTGTTTCAACCATAGATCTGTTTCAACCAGCTATTGGCAGACCAGCGTCCATCGACAACACGCCCACATGCTGGAGAACTTGCTTGCGGCATTTACAGTCTATGCTTGCAGGCTTGCTTGACCAAAAGACACCAGAGTGTTGCCACATGAGGTAATTTAAAGTCCACATTGGGCTCATTTTTAAAACTAAAATCTGATCTAGCAATACTATATCGTGATTTATCTCCATATTTGAACTTTTTATTTAATTAAATCTGAAACATCACTAGTTTTCATAACAAATTGAAGTTCAAAGTATAATTTTTATAACATAACAAATGATAAACTTAACATTTTGGGCTTGCTGCTCCACCCAACCTATTTTTCGCAGGTTGAAGCTATTTATAGACAGCTATGGAGTAAATGGAATATGAACTTATTGTGAACACGTAATCTTTTATATTACCATAACTTCAGATATAGGGGAGAGCGGGTAGTGTTCGCCCCATTTTTTTAAATAACTAGCCTAGCGATGTCAGTTTTGAAGTTAAGAAGGATCTAAATAGCTCATGTGAAAGCTACATGCCTTGGCTACATACAGCCGCATTAGCAGAACTGTAAGTCTTTAGCAGCAGCGTAAAGCATAAAACAAAAAGGTCAAAAGGGCGAACTAGCCCTGCACTAGGGTAGGTTCGCCCATGTGCGGGTGCGTCTGCCTTATCCAAAGAAACGTGAGGTAAGTTCGCCTTTATGATTGGGGTAAGTTAACCCTATCATTTTCTTCCGAGGAGTTGTTACATTTATTGAAGGGTATTATGTAGGGGTCCAAATTGAACTAAAACACATATGTTTACATTTTCAGACTGATTGTGTTTTGGAATATAAACTTCACGACGTGTAAATATCTTTTAATAGAAATATAAAATAAAGGTATCAATTTTATGTATCGTATCAATTTCAAAATTGAAGATACAGCGTATACAATGTAGACGGCCATGCGAAAAACAATGACATACTGTTCATTAAAATCTCACTTTAATTATTTCGAATTAACTCATACTTACACATTACATAACTAAATACAAATGAAAGTCACTGATTGTTTTTATGAATCATATTAGTTGTATTGAATATAAAGTGAAAATACAACCTACTGTTCTTTGTAGAGCGCCATATAAGTACAGATTAATAATAATACTTAATAATACATTACCATGTTTACATATGTTATGGTATTGTCAAGGGATGAGGCAAGCTTCCAACAGATGTTGACATTCTAACAGGTAGATGTTTAGGAAAACATGTTTAGGTTAGGCCTATTATATATGGGGCAAGTACGCCCTCATGGCTGGGGTAAGTTAGCCTACAGGGTGAACCTGCCCAAGCCTCGCAGGGCGAACGAGCCCTTTTGTATTTTTATCGTCTTACCTCGTGGTACTGAAAGTAAACATAATGTCGAGTCAATACCTGCATCAAATTATTGACAAATTATCTACTTTTCGAATACAAACCGAAATTAAATTAATACTTATTACTGATTTGATAATAATACGTCATTATTAATGCAAGAAAATTTCAATTTTATGGTGTAAATTTAGTTTTTCTGTTACAGTTCTATGACCACAATGTCAAACGGACCGCAGCTAACATAAGAAGACCCTGTGCTACCTAATTTCGTCATTTCCAAATTCCTAAAATATGCGCAATGGTGAAAATCACGTGGGGCGTACACTACCCTCTCTCCCCTATCCAACCAATTTTGCTCATTCAAAAAACAGACTGGGCTATTTTTATATAATGTATTCATTTTTGTACTTTAAATCAACAAAAACTGCATTGATTAAATTTCACAATGACCCCTACTAATGTGACGGCCTTGCTACAAAATAAACCTAGTCAAAATCTGCGTCCGAAGGTCCGAACGGCCACACTGACTTTGTACCATGGTATCGGACGATAATGGGTGTTCCTGTATCGGACGATAGTAGTACAGTCCAAAATCTGGGATCTAAAGTACCCTTTTTCCTTTTTATGTTCCAGTATCGGGTGATACTGGTACACATGGGATTTATCCCAGTATTGAACGATACTACATGTAGTACAGTCCAGAATCTGGGACCTAACACTTTCCCTTTATATGTTCCAGTATCGGGTGATACTGGTACACATGTTCCAGTATCGGGTGATATACTGGTACACATGCTACCAGTAGAGGTTTGTCCAGTATTGAACGATACTAGTACAGTCCAGAATCTGGGACCTAAAGTACACTTTACCCATTAAGGGACAATCCCTGGCATGATTTTAAGTCAACCACAAGCATACAATTGCTAAAACTGAGTTTAGAATGTGTTCAAAAGAAACATAAACATTCAATACTTACCTATTCCTAGGCTTATTCCGAAAACATTGTTAACAAACAGGTAATTTGGTGTGCGAGCTGTATTAATTTATAATTTCATGATACATTTCTTGATATGGGTGGCATTATCAGTTATCAGAGCAGTTTGAAATGATTATATGTGATCTAGTCTAACGTGTGTTCAAAGTTCAGTATACATGGTGTTCAGCATACAATACATTCTACGACGTATTTTAATACGTTGGGTTTTCCCCCCGTTCTATCAACTAAATGCGGTAATATGTCATATGTGTGTACAATTATGCAGAGACATTTCAAACATGTTCAAAATGGTTTTTGGTACTCAAATAGAGTTCCGTTGAATTGAAGAAATTTTAAGAAGGGGGGTTAAGACGCACATAGTACGTTCATAATTCAATGGCTGCGTAAGCTATCCTCTCCTCCATCCAGCCCTAAAAAATACCCATAGTGCTATTGTTCATTCCCCATCCCATATATAATATTGAAGGCGCTCCATATTACTCATCTTAGATTTCAAGCTTGATTTGTTAAATGTTTAGGACATATGATTTATATGTCCCTTGATTTCAATCTCAACATCTTGCTATTCCCCGGGAATATCCCCCGGGAATAGTAATTACTATTAAAGTTATGAGTATTAATAATCAAGACATACTATGATTCTAAATATTATCGTTATACAAATTTAATATGTACTTAATCGAAGTCAATATTTGTATAATATAACTTTAATTAAATAGTGTCAAAGATCGTTTTGACACTCCTTGGGCATAGTTCGAACGGTGATAAGCAAAGGGCGAAGGTTCTTTTGGCGGACTGACGGCTAAAATGATACTGAGTTTCACTTGAATTGCCTAACAAAATATTTGAGTGATATTGAGCATGGGAGAGGGGAAGGGGAAGGGGTCTTCATTCAACTTTCATTAGTAATTTTACTTTTGAGACAAAAATGTGATTTCTTAACCGTCACGGGTTAAAGTCATGTTTACCCTTGAGTCCAGCGCATTGAGTTCGCATTTCAGCATTATGAACTACGTAGACTGGGTCCTCATGTCCCTCTATTTGCCGCCATATTTAAAATAGCGGACCAAACCAAGGGCGCAGGAAAATAAACACGACAACAAAGTATGTTGCATGCTCATTTGGTCCAATTCAAATTGCAGAGCGTCGTAAGAGTGTCACGACGCGCCATGGCAGATGGGTCCTGTCGCACGGGCCGGTGTAAATTGTGAAGACGAAAGGATTCAGACTATTAAGTACCTATCTATTTGGTTATTAAATATCACTAAAATCACAGTCAGTGTAAATTTTGAGATGAATAACCATAGCTTGTAATTTTATTTATGTACTCTCCATGACATAGCATAAACAAGAACTTGTGATACAGAAATATATTATATAATGTTTAGGCCTATATACATTTCTCTTTAACAGATAAATAATAAAGAAATATAAATACAACAGTCGGTCATGTTTAACGGTCAACATGGGATTAAAATTAATAGTTTTTAACTCTTATTTTCATGTGATGAGCGGAGTTTTACAGATAGGTCCACTGATCTATGTTAATTAAGTGATTAAACCAGTAATAAGTACCTTCAATAATTTCGAAGTCTGTTTTCTGGATTCCCCTTCAAACAAGAGAATATATTATGAAATTGAAAATCTCGGATTTTTTTTCTCCACTTCAATGTGTTGTAATACACAAAGCAGTTGACAGGCAGCAGGTATTGCGCAATAATATAAATCCTTCCCTATACCACTGACTAAGTATGCCTTTAAGAAAAAGACTACATTGAGGAGTGGTATCAAACTATCAAGGTACAATTTACAACTTTTGATTTATACAGGGAGTCCCAGAATGATTTATACCGTGTTTGAAAAAGAAGAAAAAATATGAAAACAACATTGCAATCCAAGTCTAATGCCTGTGATATATTGGGGAACATATCTCCTACTTACTCTGGTAATTTCATCAATATATCTTTAGCCATTCCGATATTGCATGACATTATAGAAAATGTGTGAAAACATGATTTTCACTTTCAGCGTATTTCCATTAATAAAGCTCACACAAACTTCAAAACGGCTGCTTATAAGAAAGTATGATATGATAAGCAGAACCATTCGTTCGTCCCATTCAAATAAGTATTGCTTCATAAAACATCTCCAACAGTTGATAGATATTAATGTTGTAGTGGAGATCAAAAGAGGACAGAGAAAATACCTGTATATCATTTAAATTGAGCTTTGTGCCAAACATGGTCAATTGTTTATGAGATTTAAAAAGGGTAATTTTGGTCAAACTTTACCATTTTTACAAAAGAGCCCATATTTTCTGTCAGAAACGTCCAATCTTTAACATTCAAAATTCCTCAGAAAGCTAATTATATGTAAATGTTAGAATCATAAGCACTTTGACTGATAACAATGGTATTTAAATCATTCTGGGATACCCTGTACTTGGTGTAATGCATTAAAGCACTTTCCACACGGCTATTAGTTTTACCATGCACAAAACAGATATTCAGAAACCTTTCATAACTTTTCACAAATAAAAAAAAGAATAACTGGACCAAAACTAGGCATGTCTGTACTTATTTATCATGGTGATTCCAAATACGGTGATGAAATTAAATAATTATGATAATTTTGATATATATATTTTGAAAACATTTGTGCAATTTTGGAACTGTCGTCTGCAGACGACTGCCGATTGGAAAGTGTTAATATAGAACAAAATCCTCTATTGACGGATTATAAAAGATTATAGAGCTTTATTCCGTTATGGGTCTTTACACTTATTTAACTTATGAATATCTTACACCAAGGATGTACCCAAATTTACCCCATTATCCCATTTACGTTACATGTCATTCCATATCTTCAAAACAGACAGATATGTACATACATGACATAGCAAACCACGTTCGCATACATTTTCACATTTTCATATGATATAGGCTTTACAGGTTTATATTACATATACTGTCAAGTATAATTCGAAAATTCCTCAAAACATAATTTTGTTCAAAACTGCCACATACATATCAATATTTTTTTGTAAAATACAATTATAACAAATCTTTTTTGATTAAATGTTCAAGATATATACGGGACTTGACCAAGGAATATGATGTCGATATATCTTTGGGAAAAGTCGTATGCGGCTGGAACATCCGTAATTTTAAATTCAATTTTACAAATATTTTAATTGAACAAGAATCTTATAATACCGTATATAAATCAAGAACAATTTATTATGATACAAAAAAACAAACACCTATTTCAATTCTGTTTATGTTGGAAATTAAGATGATTGACGAAATTATTGCAATTTCGAAAAGAAATGTAAGCGTAAAACTAGAACAGCAAGATTTAGAACATTGCAAAGAATACTGGAATATGAAATAACTATTATGTTTTGAAATGAAGAAAAACAAGAAAAAAAGATGAAAATGTATGTTATATCAAGTTTTACGTAACATTTTATCACATTATATAATATTATAAAATAAATCTCATGCATATGATATCTATATTAACATATGTATATATATTATATATTATTTGACGTAATATTATAAGATAGCAATTGTTGAGATGAAAATAAAGATTATGCTACCTCTATGAGGTTAAAGAGAACAAAACACCATTTCTATTTTTCAAATCAGGATGACTTCCTTCATCACTGTTAGATCATCACATCATTTTCATAGTTCAACCCTAGAGGGCGCACTGTACTTAACTGAGCAAACTTCGAAGGCGTGGCTTTTGGAAATAAAACAGTGGAGGAAAACGGCTCAAATGAGGGGGGGGGCTTTTGCCGGGGCCGGTAATCGAACTAGGGTCACCTGTGTCGTAGTCCGACTCCTATTAAGCGTGCCACGGAGCCTGCATATTATTATAACCCGCCTGAGGATTATATCCCGCCTGAGGATTATAACCCGCCAAGAGATGTGGAAACGCGTTCTGCAAACACCTAGTACAAATGTAGAGTAGTATTTGCCTGCGGATGCCTGTGGTTGCCTGCGGATGATGGATATCGGCTGCTCGCCAACTCTATCGTCATGTCTGGGTTCATCTGTATACTTGTCAATGTGTTTTTAACTAAATAACATTGAAATAATTACATGACACTCAAAAGTGTTAGGGTTATAACATAGCAAAATGACAATGCATTGGCATGATTCAACACTAGAGGGCGACATTGTTCTTCTTCCACGTAGCATTATCATCATTTCACCCTCGATGGCAACCTCAGCAAAGTTTTTGTTCAAAACAGACGGAGGGGTTTCAATAATATAAAATCAACGTCGCATATTTATTATTCAACTCTAAAGGGCGCCATTCTACTTTTAACGAACAATAAGGTAGCAATTTCTATTATTCAAATCTAAATGGCATCCAAGTTAAGTATACTATCATTACAGTAATTTTACAGTACTATTTAAACTACAGCAAGTGATATTGCGTATTATGTTTATATATCTGTAGGGCTAAATGAGGTGAGTGCAATGTCTAACTATTCGATCTATTATCTTACTCTTCTTAGGACTCTCCAGCTAATGACACAATCCCGTTTGGAGCTGTTTGGCAACAGGCAACAATTAAGTGCAGTTTGAACCCTTTACTTAATATTTATATGCTTTTATGATGAGTAGGCAGATTGACAGCCGGTTTGTCAGGCATCCCCAAGGATAGATGTTGCATCTCTTTCATCAGCTTTTGTCCCAGTTCCAACTCCTCTCTCGTGCGTTGAGCATCCGCCTGGTTATTGGAATGATGCGCTACAATCCTAAATTGAAGCAACAACGGGATAAGTTATTACACTGAATATTGATGTCATCGGAAGGTCTTTTTACTTAGAGGGTATTTTGGAGGCAAAACCAAATAAAGAACGCTAAAAAGTTCATCATTATCTACTTTGCACTTCTAATTAATTGAAAATATGAAAAGGGTATAATATTTTAAGATTTTAGAATCCTTTTTTTACATAAAGATACCGCCACCACAAGTTTGGAGTTTACCAGCTCTCTTATGCTTTCCACTGTACGGACGCATGATTATGTGACAGTGTAGTCGATCATACCAAACGCTCTCATTCGTTCACATCCCTAAATCAAGTGTAAAGATGCATGCATGCCAGCAGATTTCTTTTTAAATTTATTTATGCTTTCTTTATTGAGGGTAATATGCTTCAGTGACTTGCACTGCTTCCCAAGCAGGCCCTCATTTCGATACATCATAAGTACATACAAATAACAAATGTTACAGTGTTTAAATATAATACAAATTATGATACAAATTATGATACAGTGGAAATATAGGATTTGAATTGACCTAGTGACAAATTTTCTAAATCAATACGAATAGATGGTGATAAATTGTTCCACAGATGGCTAGATCTGAAAAGAAAAGTGCGCATACCAGAATTTGAGTTGATTTTAGGAATGATTAAAGTATTACTTGAATGATTCCTGGTAGTATGATTGTGAGAGTTATGTACAAATTCAAAGTTGGATGATAAATAGGTTGGACTTATATCTTTTAAACATTTGAATAAGATAATAAGCATTTGAATTTTCCACCTATCACTTAGTTTTGTCCAATGAAGTAAGTTCATCATATCATTTATTGGTGTTCTGATATCAGCAGATAATATTGTTCTGGATACCCAACAGGCCTACATACATATTTAGATGTACAAAGACATGTCTCAGAATAACCAAATGCTAACTTTTCCATGTTTCATTATGTTCATCATATTTGTAGATTATAAAATAAAAGCAACTAACTCTTTCTCGAATGACCTTGGCACAGCGATCATCATATCTCGGGGGCCTTCTGCAGGACTTGTTGAACCCAGCACAGAACCCGGTGTGGAGAACGTTTCACCACTTTGGTTGTGTCCTTCCATTGTTGGAGGGTAGCAGATCTTGAAGGGTTCCTTAACATTAGTCGCCTACAATTTTGTAAACAACAGAAACAAGTTGAATAAAGGTTGATATAGCTTTAATTAAGTTAACATGTAGCTACGTAGCTATTCGTAGGGCTTACTAAAATGCTTTAATTTCTCCCTAAGTAAGCGTTATTCCAGAAGAATGAAATAATTTATTCATATCTACATATTTATACAAAATTTCCAATTCTATGTACTTCTTCTTCCATCTTGTGGATCGTGCCCAAGTCTCACTCAACTCGACCCTGTGTCTTCCAACTCGACCAAAGCCACTTGTCTTTAAATGTACGGTTAAGCTCCGATGGCCAATCAATACGCAATAGAACTCACCAATGGGGAAGACTTAGGAGATTGAGGTTTCTTCAGTAGCACACTCAACCGTTCGGTGGTGTCAGTTATGATCGCATCCCATATCTCACATTTTGACTGTATCTCCTGCGATAACTTTGGATATCCGGCTACTAGTTGAACCAGTTGGGTATCCAGGTTATGAATATTTATCTCAACTGGAGCAATCTTGCTGCGTATTACAAAAAGAAATTGGAATGAGCGAGGAGAAATATTATGTAAACCAATGTTAGGTCGTACACAAGCGGTGATACCCTAGAACTTTAGAACTTTAGAACTTTAGAGTCATGCTCCAGATGATTAAGTTCAGATGTGCAATGTTAACATTATACCATTCTATGTCATTGATCGCCTTTTTGTAGTTAAGGTTTTAGTACGTCATACTGATATAGCTGGAACATACGCCATCGTATGAAATTATTAACACTATCAAAATATATTATTAAATTACCATGTTTGCTGCAAAGACTACATACCTGAACCAATTCATGAGTTCTGAATGCGCTTCCCGCCATCTCGCAGTGCAGTGTTCATGTATCAAAGATGTTGCTAGGGATGATTTGTCTTTTAGTCTTTGTCTATAACGGAAAAACAAAACAATAATGTTCATGCTTCATGAGAAAATATGGAGTAGGATCCCTTGCCATGCATGTTAATGGTTACCAGTTCCTTTTTCTAACTAATGAGTGTCAACGTGTTTTTATGTACTGTGCAAAATTCCCCATTCAGCAAAACATAACTTTAGGCGAGAGGACGGAGCTATCTGGTTGGATCGTTCGGTCGAAACTTCTTTTTTATCCTCTGAACTACAACACAAAATAAATTCCAAAAATATTCCCGACATCTATCCATCTATTTGTACAGGAAATGTTGGGCATGGTCTCGCCCGTAGAATAGGGTATACATTTTATCATGGGGTTTTAAATTTCTCGTTTAATCTTATCATGTGTTGTGCTCCAAACACTTGTCATACGTGTACATGTAGAGTGAATGTCTTACTTCTCCATCTTATGAAGCTGCACCTCGTTGTAGGACAACTTCTTCATCTTACGATCTTTTCGATACTGGGTCATGATTTCTTCTAGGTCTTCCTGGAGAACTGCTAAACGCTCCCGGCTGTTATACATTCACGAAAAGAAGTCAACATTAAGAACGAGCATTTTGGTAATTGCGATATAGTACCGATGATTCATGTAATACAAGTAATGCATGTGTATCTTCAACCTAATCCACTCAATGTAGCAACATCCTGCCTCCCCTTCCCGGACTCAAAATACTAACATTCCACTAGAGTGTCAATTTCACTTGAGTGGTGTCTTTGTTTTTAATAGATTGTTCATTAAAGCCGCGCCATCTCCTTTTTTCATTGGCATCGACATTACAGGCAGGGGCACTTGAACCGACCCCATTTCCTCCCACACCATTAACGCCTGCTCAATTTTGTTTCCATCCACGCCTTCACCATGTTTACCCTCGGTATCAATGAGTAGTACAGTGGGGGCATAACCGGCTTTTTGTCTAATATATACGTAGAGTTTGACATTTCACTGCCCCCCCCCCCCCCCCACTCTCTAATTACGCCACTGCATGAGTAATTCCATGATTTTTATACTCTATAATGACAATTTCAATAGTCTGCTTTATTATTACGTTGATGGGGTAAACGTCGGTATCACGAGACGAGAGAATGTAACGTTTACATATTCTTCGCCTCGTTTTAGTTGCGAGATATCGTAATGTTTACATTTCTGGCCTCGCTTTCGTTACCCGATATCCATTTTTACTTGGTGTTTACCCCATCAACTGCAGGAAGGCACCAATTATAAATTAAGGTCTCTATACATAAAAAATAAAAAATGCCACTTTATACTACTGTTGTCATGCCATTGAGGCTGAAATACCTGTTGGATAGAGGTTGAAGTCAACACCCTTATTTCAAATGCATTGTTAACGATGTGTAAGTATTTTGCGTACAATATCTGTGATACCAAAATACCAAAATACTTCGGCAAAGTCACCTTTGAATCTAGTCGATGTAGCAGAAGCCCATTAATATCAAGAATCCCTACGTACCATTTGTTTTCGGGCTGACATCCTGAGCCTTTCAACCACGTATCAATCCGAGTGGATCCAGTTGTCGCAGTTTTCAATTGTTGAAGTAGTTCATACGCTACATTCCATTTAGTTATCATCTGTTGTTAAAATATATGCGTGAAATCATAAATCTGTATTTGAGCAAGATGTATTGTGTGTGGTGCTTTGAGCATTTACCTACAAGTTTTTAGCATATGATTTATATATGGATACATTGCCATTAGAACAATGTTATTGATGTTTGTTGTTTGTATATCGATTCACTTTCACACACGACGAAAAGCAACCATTACCAGAAATCACCAGATGATGGTTACGATACGCAAGTTTGCAGTTCACATGAGAGAATGGAGAAAAAAATAAATAAAAAGTTGTAGCTATTTTATTGCTAGTACAAGAATTCCAATGATTTCATTCTATATATTTTTCGAATTATCACGCGCCTACATCTACCTCTATAACATGCAATAAACGTGATAAATACAGATGTTTGACTTTTATTATCGATATACAGTACAGCTCGAAATAGAATGGACACTGACATTGCAATGACATTGCACTGATATTGCAATGACTAACGTACAGCCATATTAAACGTCACTATTGAACTATAGAGTCTCTAATTGAACATGCAAGCAATGAAAGAGTCCTATTCTAACATCACCGTGAACCAATCCAAGGAAAACAAGTAAACATGTTCCCCATATTCTACTTTTTACCGTCTTTGATTTTTTTCCCAACCATCTCGTTAAATCTGGATTAACTTTTATCACTAATAATGGATCACATCAAATGAGTTCACCGGGATAAGTTCCAGAATGTGCCTCATCAATGGCCTAAACCTACCATTTCGTGGGCGTCTCTCATTTCTTTGATATCCGCTTGTACCTCCTCAAGTTCCAGACGTATACGTTCAGCATCGCCTCTGCTACCATTGGCCACCACGAGATAGGCGTCCAGTAAGCTAGCAATAGTACTCAGTGTTTTCTCCTGGCATTTCAGGTCTCCTTCCACTGATACCTTGATTGCCGTGACCTCACCGAGATGTACCGATAGTTGATGCAAGTGTTGTGTTGTTATGGAGCTGTTTATAATATACAATCATTCATTTTAGTCTTTATCATATCGTTTAGGAGTAATCTTCTCTTCTCTCACAATTTCATCATGTCGTCTTGGTGATGATTATTACACCAACCGTTATATTTGAAGATTTTTTAAATCGGAAAAACACGTGGTTTCAATATATCAGTATGCTGAAGCCAAGCGCAAAGCTCTACCAATGGTTACTAATTTGAAACGATAATCTAGTGGTACATTGATTATTTTCATTTCAAACCAGTGCCGCGAACGAACCCAACTGTTGTCACAAATGGTACTGGTGTAATGGATCCATTGCTACACACGAAATGTACGTGGTCCAAATTTCGAACCCATTGGCCGATTTGGATGAATCTGATCTTATAGGTAGGTAATTTCGAACCCATTGGCAGATTTGGATTTTTTCTGATCTTAACTCTAACCTTCCTGGAACCTACAAAACCCAACAGGGCTATCTCGTACCACGCTCAGCACAGAGTTGTGAGGGGAAAAAAACTTTTATTTTTTTTGAAATTCCCCCGTGTTTGGCATCAGACATGCACGCACGCGGCCTGGGATCGATCTGCGTCGCATGCGGAGTCTGTTTTTCCCCTAAAATTTGACACGTTTTTCTCCCCTGATAATTCACAAAAACACGCCCGATGAGTTAGGGTTAATAGGCTAAGCCACTTCACTTTACCTTACAGCTTTCACGACGGTATAATTGAGCGCATTCAATTTAAGAAGTGTTTCTAGTTCAACTTGATAGCGGTATATCACTGCCGCACACATCTGCAATATAAAATGACAATATCCAATACTGTGTCAATATTTTATATTGGCACACCGTTACGGTAAAATGTGTACGTTCAATTACATCGTGTTTATAGTTATAATGTATTCACGAGCAACACTATTCAGAAAATTATAAATTTCCCGTCATAATCAACATATTTAAAATTTTAGACAAATCTTATTAACTTACCCGCGCGCAAGGATAGTCATTTTCCAAGGAAAAGTCAGAATTGACCAATGGCAAAAGAGCTGAAAGATAATAATCGTACACACATGTTTAAATCCTTATGCTATGAAAGCTCCCATGTTTTGTACATGAGCAGTTGGTTACAAGTCGGCGACTAATCTTCTGTAGTCGCCGATTTAACATGTCAAGTGGGCTTGCATCTTCTCTCCCGCTTGGAGCAGACTCATTGCCGACCACTTTCCAACTACACACAACCACTCATGATGCGTGCCAACTCATCGGCTACCGCTTCCAAACCGGTCATGTGTCCATGCCGACCTTCCCGATTAATCATTTTAAAAAAAAACGCCACGATTTTTTTAGGCTGCGAGAAAAAAATCGTGGCGGGTTTGTCGATTTTGCCACGTGCTTCCGACCACACAAGACTGCAGAAGACTGCACAGGGCAGTCCCAGACATTGCCGAAACTACACATGAAAAAAGAAAACTGCTCACGATTTTCGAATAATTGCCAATCGTGACCAGTCTTGAGCAGTCTGGAAGTGGTTTTCAAGCAAATAATCGGCTGGGGGGGGGGGGGTTATGGTCGAAATATTTCGCACAGTCAGTTGAACTTGGAACCAACGTTTAATTTGAACTGTCTATTTTCAATAAAAAAATACTCCAATACGGGAAAAATTCACAAAAGCTCACAGACAACAAATAAGAACATCATTTTACTCGACCTAGAATTTCAATCAACGGATTTCAATCATCGGGAAAAACCCGATGATGCGAGTGACGTCATTTAATGAGCTCATTAGCATAATTTATGTCCGTGAAATGTATAATAGAGTTTTATAAGTGCAGAGCTACATAAATCACTTCCTCTCAGTAGTGAACCAATAACTTGTATTGGGAATTCTGGGTGATGCACCAGAGCTACATACATCATTACCGATCTGTAACCTTTATTAACATGTTATTCAACTATATAATATATCTTACATCTCTTATCATTGGTGTTTTTAATGTGGTTGACCTGTAAATCACTGCAGAGAGTATTATTATTCCGTTATTTTACAGTAAAATGTACAAAAACGCTTATCTATCGTATATTTATATACAAAATACCGTTAGAATAAGAAACCACGTGACTGAACCTTTTAACGAAGCCATACCGGAGTACTGTCGTTTTACTGCGCAACGGCAGACATTTTTGAGCATGTTCAAAAATGTCTACTGTCGCCTGCCGTTGCTAAATTTTTCGCCAATGTTCTGACGATGTCCTGACGATGTCCTGACGATGTACTACCGATGTGATACCGTTGCGCTACCGTACTAGTACCTACACTCTTAGAAGGTCAGGATCAAATACATGAGTAGATTTCCGGCTCACTTTGTTTCGATCCTTTAAGGATCATTTTCGGATCGTTTTGATCCGTTTTCGGATCGTTTTGATCCGTTTCCAGATAGATATCAACAAACGGATCAAATTCACCTTGATCAACTTTGATCTGATTTCCGGATCAATTCGATGAAACAGTTCATTGGTCAATGAGTGACTGACGTCACTCTTTCGCAAACCGATAGACGACAAGCAGACGATCTTTTGAATTCGGTCGCCACAGTTGAAACAAGGGTGAAATACCGCGGTAAGTTATCTAGTCTAATCTGTAAAATGTTACATGATTTTGTCGGTAAAGTAGTTTTATTTTTTATGTTTGAACATGCTCTATTCTTGTGAACAAATTTCTTGTACCTGACCAGTGCCATCAGTACGATTTTCGGTCAAAATGCTCCTCATAAAATGTCACGATCACTGCAATGTACTAGGCCTACACGATGTAGTAAGCTTACTGCACTCGATATATAGTCTGCAGTGTGCACCCGGGGGTGGGGGCACTCAATCAATATTAGGTTTCACACCAGGCTCCATCAAAAATACCCCCCTTTTTTGGCCCGGTGTCACCGAAAGACCCTTGCATGCATGCTTGTTTTTACAATCTGTCACCCGATGACCCCCTATGTTTTCACTTTTTCTTTGATTCAGTTTGATCCTGGAGTAGGATCATAAGCTACAGGTACATCCGATTAAGGATCATTATTTTGATCCGTTTCAGTATCATTTGACAGAAATATTTGATCCCATTTCGGATCAAACTTTTTGATCCTGTTTGTCGGATCACTTTGATCCGGAAAGGGTAAGTTCATATGTGATTCCGCTTCTGGATCAAAATTGATCCTTTTCGTCTCATATTTGATCCTGACCTTCTAAGAGTGTATCCCCGACTTTCGCCAAGTTTGTGCTCCGGTATAGCTCAGGCAAGCCAAATCGGCTAGACGTGTGACAGCGCTTTAATAAAATCCCTGTCCTGCCGATGTACTAACGATGTACTACCGTTCTAACGATGTGATACCGTGGCGTTACACCGTACTACCGATCCCCGAAAATCAAATCAAATTTGTGCTACGGTATAGCATCGGCGAGCCAAATCGGCTAGGTGTGACTCGACTGCGCTTTAACAACTAACGAAAAAATCATGTGATACTTTTGGCAATATTTTCATACAGAAATGTTCAAGATACATGCAGTATTGGTGACTGAGTAACGTGACATATGTACATGTATGCAAATTTGCGCGTGCCACGTGACGTCGACGTAGACTGGGTCCCCACGACCCTCTACATGAGCTCCATCTTTTAAAAATGGCGGTCCATTGAGTACCCTCGCAGGGGCCGTGTGTAAATCATCAAAACGGGAAGGATTCGGCTTAGTCACAGGTGGCGAGTCAAATAAAACTACTTACGAGTTCTTGATGGCACAGGAGAACCCGATCCGTCGAACAATCTTGGCACCATCAAGATTGGGCATTGTTCCGATGTCTTTGGATACGACCCGCAATTCACCGTGGCGTCTGGGTGAAACAGTCGGTCGTCGTATAGCATGCTTTGCTGGTCGGCTGGTATTTGCGACTGCATGGCGAGGTGCTCTTGAAACTCAGCATATCTGCCAGTCAAACATATATTCAGCACGTGTAGGCATTTACAACATTTACGGAAATCTAACCTTTTCAGTTCGAAAAAGGTTTATTTTTGTTATCTTATCAGACGGGGAATGAACGTAGTTTTAGCCATAACTTAATTCAAATACGGTATGTTGCAATGAACCTGATTACACCTATTATATTGTGTACAACACCGTATCTATAAGTTCTGGTATATCTGCATTATTGGACTGTTGCTTAAAAGCATATTTTATCATATTGTGATTAAATTGATGAACTTTATAATATCATAATAAATAATAACAACATTCATCATAAATAATAATAATTCATAATAACATTCATAATAAATAATTACAACATTCATCATAATTAATTTAATATTCATCATACTGTTTATCGATAGATCAAAAGACTTACGATGCATTAGGCTCAATGTAGATTTTCAGCAGTTGTGAAGTAGTAACGTTCAAAACATCGATGACGCGCATGCTCAGAATTGATTTGGTAGTCTGGAAGTACGTCTCAAACGACCACATCTTGTCCGTGTTGCATTCCAACAAACCTGCTAGCATGTCAGTGAGTGGAAGTTTCAGTCCTCTATCAAAGAATAACAGGCAATATGCATGATTGATAAGGCTCAAAAGCCAAATTGAACCGCATCATGGTTGCGGCTAACTATTTTACGTTATTGCTTAGGTGTGTTGATGTAATCGTGTTTATTTTAAAGCTGAAACACTTCAGAATTCGTAAACCACTTGATTTTTATTATACGTAAAGATTGCCGAACTGAAGTGCGCTAGCGTGAAGTGATGGGGTCGCCTTATCATGCTTATGGAAACAGCTCTGTTGCGACATGTCAATTTAGCTAATACCCTGAACCACTTTGGTACTAAAACAACACTGTATATTGAGGTTGGTCTTTTTAAATACAGTGACATTTGACTTTTTATGGCAAAAAGACATTTGTTTTCTGAAAAATAACAAGGGTAACAAATAATCTTGATATGTAGCATCTTTTTGATAATTTCAAATTATTGTTATCTAAAATGGTTTCTTTGGCTGTTTAAATACAGATACAGTAGTGGAATGTTTTAAATGACTCACAGTGAAAGACAGCAGTCTTTTGGTAGTTCCGTGCTCCAGGTTATCGGGCCGTGTTCAGAATCCTTCTGTACACCGGATATCACTCCCGTAACTTTACTAGTGGTGATTTCGTACCTGTAATATATTATCACAGCAACAAAATATATGATAACAACAATCGATGTCATGATCTCATTATTCGTGAGATCTAAAATGTATTTAATTTCTAAAGATTTAAATCAAGTCCTCGTCAGAATGATGCACCATCGTCACTGCAGTTTTACATGAGGAGCATCTTTGGGATACGATACAGAACAAGTATGTAAAATATGAAAACAACATTTCAGCTCAAGCAAGTCTAACGCCTGCCATATGGTATGGCATTATAGAAAATCGGTAAAAACCTGTTTTTCACTTTCAGCGGCGTATTTCAATTCGTCGCTGTTCTGACATACCGGCACATGTGCCATTTTGGGCAAAATGAGTTAAGTTGCATTTTATGATCTACAAGTGAAACTCTTTATTCTCCAAAAAAAATTGAGACAAAAAGGTAATTAATTAATGAGATACCGCACTAATTAGTGTCATATGCCAGGGTTTTAACATAATACCGGCATGAAAACCTCATTTTGTATTCTGACATACCGGCACATCACGATATTCTGCCATAGACCACCGTGTAACTATATACCGGCATATCACTGGCATATCGCTGTAGGACTGTCTGACATACCGGCACATGACTTTATGACATAATTACTCCTAATTAATAATTGCAATTTGTTGTTGTAACATGCTCATAACAAACATAAGTATATATCTATTAGTGTTCTTTGACAATGATAGTGACATTTGATGTAAATGCTCTTTTACAAGTCTTTAAAAATTGGAAAATTTTCAAACACGATTTTCTCAAAACGCTGTTTTTCGTGATGTGCCGGTATGTCAGAACAGCGACGAATTGATAAAGCTCACACCAAACTTCAAAACGGCTGCTTTTTAAAGAAAGTATGATATAAATCACTCAAGCGGAACAATTTCTGCGCTCCGTTCAAAAATGCATGTTAAACTCGATTATACATTTGTAAGTATCTTGACCGATAACAATGGTATTCATGACTAAATAAATGCACCTTTCCTGGTATATTTCATACTGGGGCACCCTGTATTTACGGCGTGGTTATTGCACGCTTAGAAATGAGTGTCAAATTTTGCTGGGTAAAAAAGAAATGTGTAGTATTTTACCCAATATTGTGCTAAACATCGATTTCGTAAAATAACATTTTACACATGCAATAGTTTACTATTGAATTCCGAGATTTACACTCTGGAAGTGTAGAAAAGTGCCCATAATTGGGTAAAACATAATTTGACACCATGAAAGTGTAAGATTGTTGGGTAAAAATGTACACAACAAGAATGTGCATAATGTAGTGTAAAGTGTTACACAATAAAAGGGTAAATTGCCTTCACACAATTATTGGGTTAAGGAAATTTACCCAATTTATGTGTACCAAAAGGACACAAGTGTTGGGTAAAACCTCTTCACAACCCCGGTTGTGTAAGTGTTACACATAATTGGGTCAAAATAGGGAACATGGTCGTTTTGGGGTAAAAATTTACCCAACGATATTGTAGTTTTAAACTTTGTTGGGTAAAATGTCTGTGTAGAAAGCCGCGTTACCGATCGATGTAACTATTGTCCATACAAGACAAGGTAAAATTAACTATGCGTGGAGCCGGGGCGTGTAGTAGTGTCACGAGAGCACATTATTATCAAGGTCGACATTTCAATGGTTTGCCGGCAACCTGACCTTCACACATCGGTCTCGCTTAAGATAATATAGCATTATAATTTACTAGTTTCATTATATTTGCTTTTTTCATGCCAATCTCAACATTTACCAACTAATTTCAGCAATTTCTTTCATATTTAGTCATATAAAATAGTTTATATTAACACAAAACATTTCCATATATCAACTACTTCGTTAGCACAGTGGATTGGCGTCAGTCTTAAAATACAAAGGTTGTGGGTTCGAGCCCTGGTCCGGTTAAGTTCTTCTAAAAATCATTAATTCCGTGGATAATATAATTGCGAAAGAAAGTAATAATGCAAATCATGACACCCAAAATGCCTTAAAATATATACCTTCATTTAAAAAAAAATAATTTATGTGTACCAAAATGACTCAAGTGTTGGGTAAAACCTGTTGTGTAAAGTGTTACACGTAATAGGGAACTTGGTCGTTTAGGGTAAACATTTACCCAACGATTGATGGGTAAAATGTTCAATGTGTTGTGTAAGACTCTACACAACCACTGTTGTGTTCATTTTTACCCGACAAACAACCATGTTCCCTTTTTACCATCCTGAAGTGTAGTATTTTACCCAACATTGCTTAATTTTTTCTAAGAGTGTCAGTATTATTATCGGAGGGTATAATTGTTAAGAGGGCTGTCAAGTGTCGTATGAATTTTTCAAGCACTGTAACTTTCAAACTATTTATGTGTTATACATAAAAGTATACACTTTTGTCAATAAAATGAGTCAGGGAATCCATTTTTCGTATCAAATTTTACTGAAAATCGTGATTTTTATATTTTTGCCCAAAAATGCCTGGATTCATTGAACCCTTCCCTTCAAAAAAATGTAAACTTTTATATGATTATATGAATAATGACGAAGTTACGGCAGTTTTACGGAGGCTATTTCTGACACTTGACAGCCCCCTTAGGAGATTCATATCCTTTATGTTAATCTATACGTTATCTACGTACCTTTAAAATGGGATATTTTTAAAATAGCAAAAGAAATCAGAATGAAATATTCAACATCAACAAAAATCATTTTACGAATGTTCCATTAATCATACATTAATCACTTAATACGTACGTACAACGGTGTTGTACCCTTGGAATTTCACCACATATAGGCCTTCTTGAACTATATGCCATTACTTTAATTAATTAGTTTACCTCGAAATGTGCGTATTGACGCCTATTCTTCCTTAAATGCAGGGGCGGACTGGCCACTGTGGCGTTGTGGCGATCGCCACATGGGCCGTTTGGTTTTGGGCCTCTCAGGGTCGGTTACTCAAATTTTGTGGCCGTGTGAAAATTTATGACTGTGCGAAAATTTGTGAGCGTGCGAAAATTTGTGACCGTGCGAAAATTTGTGACTGTGCGAAATTTTGTGACCGTGCGAAATTTTGTGACCGTGCGAATTTTTTTGACCCTACCCCCCAGGCGACATTAAATTCCAAATTGCGTTGGAACGAGCAGAAATGTATTAATAAATTTTCACGGAGTTCAACTTGAAATTAAGCTTCTTCAAATTGACAACAACAACATTTCGTTTTACTCACATAGTTGTTCTGTTCTTTCTTCCGCCATATGGTCTGAAGGGTAGCATTCCCGTAGCAATGTGATAAAGTGTAACACCTAGACTCCACAGATCCACTTTGGCTGTGAAAGGTTTCACGAGAGGTTGTCTCAACAATGCTCTTTCAAACATGGCGGGGTGCTAGAAAGCAAACAATGGTTTTTAAAATAATCATGATTATAACGTACAAAGTGTCCCAGAATAACCACACCAAATTTTCGAGTTGTGATGCTTTCACAATGATTATTCTCCGAACTTATTGTACTTAAATTGTAGTACGGGTATTTGACTTACGTATGGGAATATAAGTTTAGTATGGTACCATTTAGTAAAGGTACTGAAAAGTACCTGCTCTGCAGGCTAATGACCGTAGCAAAATTAAGCAAATGGAAATAAAGGATTTTAAAAAAAGTTCAAAGATATTCCGACAATTGTATATATTCACAAAAATGTCCTATTACTTTATTTTTTAAAGCTCAAATAAATATTCAAATTATGGGTCGATCCATGGTCGATCGGGCCCGTTACTCCATCGATATATCGTACTTTCTTCAAAATGGGAAACCTCCTGATTTTATGTCGATTTATATAATTGTTGTAAACTCTATTTTGATTATTAATTAAAACTCTTTCGAAAATAGCTTAATCTGTTACCAAGTATTCCTCAGTTCCATAGAGACTGACAAAGTTCTCGTCATCTTGTAGCTCCCTTGCCGCTCCGAAATCAGCCAGCTTATACGTTGGTTCCCGATCAACCCCCAGGCGCCTCATAATGTTTCCAGGTTTGATATCCCTGTGCACAATTCCCTGTTCCTGGAGGTACTTCATTCCAGCGGCTGTAACAGTTATGATACAAGAGTGACTTTATTGTATAAGACATTTTCGAAATGGGTCAACGAAGAAAGTGTTGCATGGGTAACCGGTACGGTTCAGTCAGGATTTGTTCTTAAAAACGTTAGTAATCTTGGATTTGAATAAGGTTGGGATTACGTTTTGGCATGATTTTATCCCGTGATGAATGAATTAGTTTGCTTTCATTTTGTTTTCAGTTGTGGCATGTTCAGAAGAATACCGTATACTTACAAACATCTTTCAATACACACAGAAATTGTTTCTCCGGAAACCCGTAACAATATTTGGGTTTATCCAACATGTTGAGTACGCTGCAATCGCATAACTCCATGATAATTATCCGTTGTCTGGTAATTTGCTAAAAATTATACAGAAAAACACACACACTGAACATCTGAAGTATTATAGGCCTACGTCTTGCAATTACGTAAATTTCAGTTAATCAAGTAGGAACTTCATACTTGGAATTTGAAATGTTACGTTATTGTTTTTCTTTCTTTAAAAGATAAGGGACTCCATAACCACAAGTTTCTACGACTAGTTGCGAGGGGGTGGGGGCAATATTTAGGACCACAAACCAAACTTTTCGGTTTGTTGTTCATTCTGAGCAATCGTCTCCAGATATTTTTATTTTTATTTTCGATAACAAAAAGTTAAAAGACTCTTTGGTACCCTTTTATTACTTTAGATGATTTATTAGACCATTAGACCCCGAACATCTCGAAACCTCATTTGAAAACTAAACTGGCAGCACGGGTTCTCTCAGTCTATCTCCCGGGCGATATGACGGGTAATTAAAGGTATATTATGTGATCTTTCCAGGGAACGCCCTCAACATCGAAAAAAAATAGAAAGCAGATTTTCTTGCAGATTTACATTTCTGATCATAAATCATGCATACATTCCAAGTTACAGGGCGATACGATTCTTAATTACTTCAAAATCATGGTTTTAGAGTGAAAATAAACTGTCGGAATCCCGACAGTTTATATTTTTCACTCTAAATTCACTCTAAAACCATGATTTTGAGGTAATTAGGAATCGTATCGCTCTGTAACTTGGAATGTATGTATGATTTATGATCGGAGATGTAAATCTGCAAGAAAATCTACTTTCTAAAAAAAATCATGAATAGAGGGCGCCCTCTGGAAAAGATCACATAATATGCCTTTAATGCGGACGGAAAAGTTTATTTCCGGAGCGCGACCCCTGGCAAAGTGGACTAGGACACGGACTCTCATGTGGATCCAGATTCAAATCCCGCTGCCGTTGTGGCCGGTCTTTCCCCCTAAATTCCGCCCATTTCTTCAACCCCCTGATAATTTTATTTTCTCGATTGTATGAAGCTTGAAGGATGCTTGAAGGATGCTTACGCTTTAGTCATAGGCGTAGGCCTATATTACTATATGAGTCATGTGAGTGCATGCATAAAGCTGTGCACTGACTCATACCGTACATGATTGACTATACTTACGTCGCTTTCGATGGCGTGGAGTTTAACGATATTTTCATGCTTGATTTTGAGAAGTACATCGAATTCTCTTTCCTGGACAGCGTTGGCTCTCTGGTAGCTGACATTGTTGAACGCCTTCACGGCAACCTTTTCTCCAGATTTCTGCGATTGGAATTATATCGAAGTGTAAATGAATCCATACAAAAAAATAAGTACAAAGGTAGCAGGTGTCTAAAGTTCACATTACATCTGTACATGTACCATCACACAGCAGAAAAAAGGTTCATTGGGAAATCCCACTGATGACAAACTATTTATAATCACAATGGATGACGTGTTGCGACACGGTCTATTAGATTATAACCTTGGCATTGACACTATCAATGGTATTCATACCATTGTTGGGTATCGGTGACGTGCATGCATGCGATCAATTAACCTCCTATACGTAGGAAAGTTTGCCGGGGAGATGCAATACAAAGAGCAAATGATATATGCCTAGGCCTACATGTAGGTGTTAGGCGCCACATTTGTTCGTTGGTAAAACTGTACATTCATAAGTCCAAAATTCAACAAAAAATTGCCGTTCTTACCACATATAATATTTGGAGGAAAGTGCTTAATATAAGCGCCTATTTTCAACAAATTAACAAGCTCTCACTTTTGAGTAATTTAAGTAATAGGATGGCCCACAACTACAAAGATGAGTGCCCCCGGTGTAAAGTTTACCAATGTTTCAGTCGAATGAATACAACAATCTAAGGGATCCCCCTCAAAGTGAGTGATTCACATCACCGTGTGTCATCTACCGTTTTAGCTTAAAATGCTATTTAGTAAATAATGTTCATTCTTTCATTCAAAGTAAGATGTTTTTGTAAAGTAAGATATTCAGATTTTGTGTATGCCCCGATCACTCAAGCTTTTTTCACATCAAAATATTTTGATATCTGAAGAAAACCCATTTTTTTCTTCTCATTATGTCTGTAAAATCTTAGGCGCAAGAGATGTACCATTTAGACGTTATAGGCCAAAATGCAGGTGAATTACTGCCACAGGTGGTTAATCATTTGGCCAGTTAGTGAACTACTCAATCATTTGTCAATGGGAAAATATCATGTCACCTTGCGTTTCTAAAATAAGAACCATTGGAGTTTTGCAACTCAAACTTTGGAATATGACTATAACTCTATATAAAAATGCTTTTTCGTCAGTGTTAATAAATGGGAATATTTCAAAACCGTTTCAAATTCAACGTAGTTGTAGGCAGGGCGACCCTCTTTCGCCTTATGTCTTTGTTTTATGCGCGGAAATTCTGGCCTCAATGATTAGAGGAAATCAAAACATAAAAGGGATCAAGATAAATGACATGAATTTTAAGATAACACAATACGCAGATGATACAACTTTAATATTAGATGGTACAGAAAGGTCACTAAAAAGCACGTTTGATACTTTGAAAATTTTCCGTGAGATGTCGGGTTTAAAAATCAATATAGATAAAACAGTAGCAGTATGGATTGGGTCATATAAAAACAGAATTGTGAAAATGTGTGAAAATGTCAAGATATCCTGGAATTTTGATGGAAATTTTGATTTTTTAGGAATTTATTTTAATACTGATTTGACACAAATGGTTGAACAGAACTATGATAAGTCACTTAAATTGATAAAAAATGATTTTAAGTTGGAAAAAAAGGAATCTAACTGTTTTGGGTCGAGTTGTAGTGGTAAAATCTTTGGTCCTACCTAAGTTAAGTTATATTGCTCAAATGCTTCCAAACCCGAACAAAGATTTCATAAAAACGGTTAATGATATGATTTTTAAATATGTATGGGGTGGCAAGCCAGACAGAATAAAAAGATCTCAGTTTGTGCAAAATTATGAGAACGGAGGTGTAAAAATGTTAGATGTGGAATCTCATATAAATGCATTGAAAATAAATTGGATTCGAAGGGTTTTGCAAGGTGAAAAAAGTTGGATAAAATTGTATAGATTATGTTTAAATGCCAAAAAAGACGATATTTGTTGTACAGTTTTTTTCCATTTTAATGCAACAAAAAATAAGATAGACAACAAGTTCCGGTATGATACTCTATTCTCTTGGTCATCTTTAATATGCATTGTTAACAACGGTGTTTTAGACTTCAATCGCATTGCAAAACAATATTTGTGGTGGAATGATAAAATAAAAATTGGAGGTAAATCGATAAACTATGCTCATTGGAAGGAAAAGGGTGTCATTTTTATCAATGATTTACTGAAAGATAATGGGACTTTTATGTCAAAAGACGAGTTCGAAGAAATTTATCAAGTGAAAACCAATTTCCTATATATAATGGTATTATAAGAGCAATTAAGTCAAACTTCAATATCAGTCAATTAAATGGGTCGAAACTAGTATCACCTTTTAGACCTAGTAACGTGGAACTACTGTTCAAACAGCGAAAAGGTTGTACTTTATTCTACAAAGTCTTTATAAAATCGAAGAAAATGAAACAATCCATTAATAAGTGGCAATTAGACTTTGGTATAGAAAATAGGGAGTGGAAAAAAAATATGTCTTTTAAATTTTAAGTTTTCCGATGACACAAAGTATAGATGGTTCCAATATAGAATCAATCAAAGTATTTTAGGAACGAATAGTCTTTTGCTTAAATGTAATATTAGAGGAGATGACTTATGCACTTTTTGTAAAAAAACCTCTGAAACAATTACGCATCTTTTCATAACTTGTCAAATCTCAAAATCATTCTGGAATATCTTTAAAAGGTGGGTTAAAGGTCAAACAAATGTGGACTTGAATATGAATCCAGTAACAACACTTTTTGGATCAAATTTGGATTTCACCCTAACATTGATCATGACAATGGCGAAATTCCATATTTATAGAGCAAAGATGACAGAAAAACAGCCAGATTTAGACACTTTCAAACACGAAATTAAGTATTATTACAATATTCTAAAATACCAAGCCACATGTAATTCAGACTTGAATACTTTTCTGAAAAAATGGCATAAATGGCAAAGTCTCTGCACTGATTAACGGATAAGTTTCATTTAAATATATTTGTCAATATGTTACCCATGTAAAAAGGTGTATGTAGCTTAAGGTCACTGAGTAAGTGACAGTACTATGTTTATGTCAGCTGTCAAGAAGGAATTTAAAATAAAAAAATAATAAAAAAATAAAAAAGGCTATATTTCAAACATCAAGTTGAAAATCGGGCCAGGAATCGGAACATCTGCCTTTAAGTAATCGGGAAAGTATTATTAATATGAGCTAGCAATCATCTTAATTGTCACGGCTAAGAAATGCAACGGGTGAATAATCAATTTATTCAATGGCGCAAGAAGCCCATTGCTCAATTATACCTAAGTTTTGTTTAAGTTTTTGACAATTTAGGCCAAATCAGGGGCGTAAAGAGCCACCATTGTCGGTAACGGAGACGAAACGGTTCGGTGAAGAGGCGGAGGGACGTTTCAGCAGCATCCAAAGCATCGTCCCCAGTATCGTCTCCTATAATTTATGACGGAGGTTTTCAGGCAAAGTTCCCTTTTTCCTCATTTTCTTTTCCCCTCTCTCGTTCTCATTACCCTTTACTCCCTTCCTCCTTTACTTCCTTTTCCATTTTCTCTTTTTCGCCCCATTTTAGCTCATTGTCGTCCATATTGAGTCATCTAAGGACAGTCTTCCCACCCCGGCCCATTGGCCAAGAGGCCAACCCACGGGGTCAAATTCCCCCAAACCAACCTTTGAACCCGCTTGCATGACCTAAATTGATGTCTTAAGACGAACCTTATTTCGTCCCAGAAATACGTGACTCGTTGCTCCTTCTCCTAAAATGTCCTCAGTTTTGAAAATATATGAGGGCGTGCTTCTCAACTGACCAGGGGAGTAATCACCATGGGTCACGCTCCCTCTTGACGCTCCGAACATGACCTGATAATATAAAACAAAAGAATGCATCAGCTACAGTTATAGTTCTCAACAAAAATCACAAGTCACAGAGCGACGACGAGGCCTAACAACCTCAAAATCAATGTTTTAAAATAAGCTCTTGGCGTCAAAAACCTTTTCCATACCCCGAATGTTTGAATGACTCTAGAGACCTACTGCCTGCAGTTATATTTATACATTTATCTTGTTTCTGTACCTAGTGTCATTACGGATTTTCTGCAATCAGAGGCAAACTTCCTTCCATATCTATATAAATAATGCAATTCGTACAAACTTTAATCAAAATACTACCATCGCTTCAACAGAATTTCACCACCACTTCTGCTCCACACATCGTATGAGTAAAGCAATCAATATGTCTGGAGATGGGATCCCTTTTTTCGTGACATGCCGTTTTCTTGTGTGAAAACATGATTTATAAAGTATAGGCCTACATCGATGGAAAACACCGACATAAGAAATCAATGGCGCACAAGAAAATATAGTTTTGAATGAATATGTTCGGTGTTAGATGTTTTCTTTCTTTTCAGGTATATTGGTTTACCAAAAAGAGTTATTTAGTTGGGGTTTATAACTGTTTTCATTAAAAAGTTACACCCCTTGAGTTTTTGAGCATTAAAACGTGTGTTTGTATGTTACTGCGATTTTACTTATTGAAATGATTGGCTTTGTATCATCATAAAGGGCTTATGAGCAAGGACGAAGCAGAATAGTGTTGTTTTCACTTTTTCACTGTTTGATCCATTCATCATGTTCATGCCAGTTTGCCATTGATTTTGTCAAAAATCGGTCCAACAGGTTTTGAGAATACTTTAGACAATTGACCACAATTTCGTCATTATACTACCGATTTGAACGAAACAAAGTTTATTTTGTAGCGGGAACAGTTGTTTTTACTGGAAAGCAAACACAAAACAATAAAGAAATGAAAACTATTTCTAATAAGGTTTTAACACTTTCCACGCGGCAGGCGGCTGCAGACGACATTCCAAAATGTCACAAAATGTTTAAAAAATGTCAAAATTATTGAATTTCATGACCATATTTAGAACCACCATGAGAAATGCATTGCCATAAGTACAAACATGCCTAGTTTTGGGTCAGTAATCCTTTAAATAGACTTTGAAAATTATGAAAAGGTTTCTGAAAATTCTGTATTGTATTGGTAAAATTAATAGCCGCGTGAAAAGTGTTAAGGATTAGGTTTTAAATTTACAGTCTGGTGTTTGTATATAGGGTGCGGTGTTTGCAAAATGGACATGGGTGATAAAATTGTGTTGTTAATTTACTATTCAAATTAAGTAATTTAACATGATTATTACACAGACAGTGATTTAATGCTACTAAATAAACTTATAAATAATGATGAGCCTAAAATGAGTGTCTGTTGATTTCAAACTATTTATCTTATGTCTTGCTCTTGTGAAAATAGTGGCCTATGATAATATTGATGTACGGAACTCTTAATCTGCGTAAAATTTAATTGCTGGTGGAATTATTGTTATTTGCTTGATACCACTAAGCAATCGATGTTTCAAGTCCTCATAAAATAAATAAAAAAACAAGCATGTTACTAGTCAGGACTTTCCCTATAGATTTTGAGTTGCTTTAATTGTAATCGTATCTGCACATCCGCTACCCTACGAGTTAAAGGTTGGGCCTAGGTGTTCCGATTGCTAGCCCGATTTTCAACTGGTTGTTTTCTATTTACATGAAAGGTCATCCTTGAGATTGTCGCATTTCAAAGTTTGAGTTGCATAACTCCGATGGTTCTTATGTTAGAAGCACACGGTCACAAGAAATTTGCCCATTAAGTAGTACACAGGCTGGCGGGTGGTTAACCACCTTTGGCAGTAATTCACCACATTTTAGCCTATAATTACTGATTGCAACATTTCTGGCCCCTAAGACTTTACATAATGAGAGAAAAAAAATCGTCTGGTATCAAAATATCTTGACACGGTCATAGCCAAAAAAAGTGATCGGAACATACACCTTTAATTAATCATCCATTAATGTGTATCAATCGAAAAACCTTATTTTGGTGTTAAAAAAATACCAAATTGAAGGGGTTCTAATTTTTTAAAGTTCTTAAAAGACGCATGTCCTTGGGAAAACAATAATCTGAGAGTGTCGGATTTGGTTTGCTTAGTGGTGTATTCAGATTCCCTGTATAACAAATTACACTGTATAACAGAGCA
The DNA here is from genome assembly GCA_035610835.1 of Ophiura sarsii. Taxonomy (NCBI): domain Eukaryota; kingdom Metazoa; phylum Echinodermata; class Ophiuroidea; order Amphilepidida; family Ophiuridae; genus Ophiura; species Ophiura sarsii. The sequence continues at coordinate 32,396,163 of CM069445.1, forward strand.
ATTACAACGATTTACAACCGACTTGGTGCAAACAAAAATTCTATAATTCTGTTGAACTTACAAACAAATGAATAATGAACAACTTACAATACATACAGCCCGGGACATACAGTAGTCTGTGCAGTACATAACTACATGTTATGCTGCCGCCAACGTTGTTGCTAACAACAATACTATATACACTTGGACTGAGCCTGCTATTATTTATTGTTACTTCCTCTTACCTGATAAAACTGACTCGGCTGTATGTCGGGCTTTTAAAGCGTCGATTCAACGTGAAATTAAGGTTAACCGAAATTGTGGTGAAACTTGCGGTTCACAAATTAATAATGACCAATTTGGATTTACTACTTCATGCTGTAGATCGAACTTTACCCTCCCACCCACACCGGGACACCCACATTCATGACTCATTACGATATCCTTTCGCTAGTTCTGTCATGTTTACCCAAGGAATAACTAATAGCTATACCCACCCACTTCAACCCATTTCAAGCAACACACCCACCCTACCATCATGATGATGTGCGCATGTGCTAAATAACAATTTGTACACGTCTTGAAGATAGCTAACTCGGTTCCCACATACCTTTACAGAAAGAAAGAAGAAAAAAAAAATTACAAATGAATCGGATATATATCAAAGGACAGGGTTTTCGCTTTGCAATACAAGTTGGGTTGTGTTGGGTTGTGTTCTGTTCTGTTCTGTTCTGTTTGTTGTTGTTGTTTTTGGGGGGTGGGTTCTTCTTTTGTTTCAGGGTTTTTGTTTTCGTCTTTTTTTAAATTAAGAATAATGTGCAGTTGTAAAAGTGTAAGAATTCAATAAGTCAACTTTTATAAAGTTGAAATCAACTTTTTCAGTAAGGGGGTCACATTACATTTGAAAACTCATTAAGAAGTGAAAACATATTCATGAATGGGTGGCGTGGTCATAATGTGAATACTTGCCCCCCCCCCCCCCCCCCCCCCCCCCCCCCCCCCCCCCCCCCCCCCCGCTGAATATGAGGGACATGTCTGTGATCGTGTGGGCGACCGACTATTTTGTTGTATATACATAGAATTTGTCATTTCATTAAGTTGTGGGGGATGAGGGGGTAAGCCTTTTGGCCAGTGGTGTATCCAGTGGGCAGCAGGCCATGCCCCCCCCCCCCCCCACCCTCCCTTGACAAAAGAGTGTTTAAAAAGGAGGAAGAGGAGAAGGAGGAGAAAGAAAAGCAGAAGGTGGAATAGGAGAGGAGGAAACGAAGGAGGAAGAGGAGGAGGACGAGGGGAGGTATAGGGGAGGAGGCGAGGTAGGGAGGGGAGGAGGCGGAAGGGTAGTGGATAGGCGGCGCAAATGGGGAGTTGTGGTTAAGCTCAAATGTTGCAGCATCTTTGAGCTTTAAACCACAGTTATATTAAAAACCAACAGATCAAATCTGTCCGTAAATTAGACAAATTTTGCCATATCATTTGAGCTTTTACCACAGTCATATTAAAACCAACAGATAAAAAATAAATAAAAAATATACAAGACAAAAAACCTTAATAAAGCAAATAGATTAGGTATGACAAAAATCATCAGGGTCGAACCCGGGTCCTCCTGATATGAAAGCGAGCGCTCTAACGCTGAGCTACCGAGAACAATATCTACCGTAGCTCAATCAAATAAACGGATAAACGCATGTAATTAAAATACCAATAAAAAAATACATGTACATGCATACAGTATCCCAGCCAACACGTACATTATACATGGGCCCCATGTGGGCTACATGTGGGCAATCAGGGCTAAGGGACCGTTCATTATTTATGGTGGAGGGGCGGTAGACTATAGACTATAGGGGGTCATGTAACTTTCATATGTTGAAATAGAGGGGGGGTTATGTAACTTTTTATTCTTGAACAGGGGGTTGTGTAAATTTGTTTAAACTATAAAGATGGTGGTGATTGGAGTGATTTTAGAGGCTATTTTGGAGTGTAAATGCCATTTTTTTGTGCGCTTCGCGCATATTTTCTTAAAACCTATCGACTTCAAAAACTTTACTATGAGACGACTTCTGGACAGCAAATCGACGATATAGTGGGAAAACATCTATATAATCATCAACGGTCGAGACATTAGAGCCACAGGGTGTATAATGTTACAAAATCCAATTTCAGGGTGCACTACACTAAATGGGGTATCCTCTACCCTTACATCTGTGTTTAAAGCTAGAATTGGAAAGTATGCATCACAAAATCCTCTATTTAAAAAGAATTGACAGTAATACAATTGCGTAAATGCCTATGATTTTTGATTCATTATGATTAATGGGACATCACCTACATGCACCCTGAATATAAACTGTGAATATCATCTAGGTAAATGTTGAGAGATATTTCAAATTTGTGCTTTTTACTGGAAACATTGGCGAGCATGCCGTGCCGTGGGCAGAAAATGCTACAAATGTGGGGGAATGAATCATCTAGCGGCGGTTTGCAGAGCAGATCACATTGACAATGACCGCGCTGCGGAGGCAGAGAAACCCGCCGAGCAGATAGAAAGAGTAGTACACAACGTCAAGTCGGAGCCGACTCCACCTGTTGAGACCATAAATCTTGATGTTCTAGATAATAGCTAGTTCTCTCTCTGTGATTTTTTACTTTACTGTGTGTCTCGGAACAGTGTGCTGTGTGATCTCTTGATTGGATATATTATGCGTTATGATTTTCGTGGTATAATTCGCCGTGATAAACTCTGTGTGAAACTCAAATCTTTGTGATGTTTTCTTTGTGACGACTGAAAGTGATTTATGAAATGTTTAATACTAGTATGTGAACCTACTCGGTGGAATGGAACTTAACTTGATCTTCATGATCTTCGTGATAACATTCTTCATGGATACTATGTTTGATTTCTTTGGAAAATTGTGAAACCACTCTTCGGACTTCGTGTATAAATATTCTTGATCTTCGTGATAACATTCTTCGTGATTACTATAATGTTTGATTTCTTTGGAAAATTGTGAAACCACTCTTTGGACTGCGTGTATAAATATTCGATTCGTTATGCGCGGTTTTGTGACACTGTGAGTACGTGAATCGTGACAATTCTTTGTGAAACTGGAAGTTTGTGATTGACATTTAATAAGCGGTCGAGTGAAGTCTTTGTGATATTTAACATATTTAAACGCTTCCCGGAACCATCTTTGTGAATCGGGACGCGCTCACTCCGCATGCTCCTTGATGGTGGTATGCAAACTGAATCTTAATCTCCGTGATATTCGTTGTCATTAACTCTGAACAGTTATTTTAATATTTTGTGGCAGTAAAGGATGGTTTGTTGTTCTCTAAAAAAAAAGGGGAGTGATGTAGTATCTTGACCCTGTCTGAAATCGGACACTAATAAACTATGACACTATAACCGGGCCACCGCGTGAGTAGGCAGAACTCTCCAGTATGTGACTGATACAAGACGTGTTTACCGATAATAAAGATATACTATGTGTTGGAATCTAAGGGTTTATTCTAAGTGAATCTTTATCTAACTGTGTGAGTTTTCTAACCATATTACACCAACTCAAACATACACTGTTTGAATCTTGATTTCCATAAGAAATCCCCTTCAGCCATACTTGAGTTTAAAATGTCCGGATTGAGATAGACATCAGGCAGCTATAATTATTCACAGTATAATTTACTTATTAGATCTTAGTAAAAAAAGAAAAGTAAAACCAGTACTCAGACCAAATTACTATGAATTTGTAGCTGAGATTCAAAGCTACAATTTTGGAATAGTTCATACGACTGGCTTTATAACAGTGAAGTTATGAGGTATAAGTAGGAGGTAGAACTTTATTGAATGACCCTCGTAGTATATGGTCTACAAGCATGACATTGGTTTTTGTATGGTGTTTACTATTAAAAATTTGCGTAATAAGCCACATAATAAGGCCATTTTGTTCCGGGCCCCTAAAAATAGCGTAAAACAGTCAAATGCAGTCCAGTACCGTCTGAAAATCTAGTCTAGCTTGTAGCGCCCTCATTTCTGGAGCCATCTCTTCGAAGTATTTAAAAACACGGCCGCGTAAAACCAATGCGTACGACTGTACACTTATGCTGTTTATATCGTGACAGACAAGTGGTTTCGCGAAATTATGAAAGTACCGAGGTGAGTTTAATTTAGTATTTCTTTCTTGTTTTATCATTTTTGAATTCATTAAAATATAAATGCGTTTGTGAACGTATTAGATTTTGTTTCCTGGCGGGAAAAGTGGGAAAAGAAGTATTTTTTTATTACGCACGTAAAATGGATGCAGAATTCAACATGCATGACATGACATGACCGATTCACAAAGATGGTTCCGGAAGCGTTTAAATATGTTAAATCGAATGAGCCCTTCTCTTCGATTTTTTTTAGCCCGGTAGTTTGACCTAGCCTTCCGGTCAAAGCCGTCTTGGGGGGGGGGGGGGGGGGGGCACTCTGCCCCTGACCCCCCGGGAGGCGATCTTTATTACCGTAAACAACATTTGATACCTGACGGAGTAAAGTGCATAGCGCATGTACATTGTACAGCAATACATTTATACAGTGAGTGAGTACGGTTAATAAATTCGCCCCCGGGAGATACGCTACTGGGCAACCGCTCAACGTATTATCATTCCTCAACATTGTTTCGATTGGTCATATTGAATGACATTTTTCAAAGTTACAATTTTTTTTATCACATACTAAAATTAACATTGGTATGGTTTAACATCGGTATGAATCTTGTCCTGTAATGATATCTTGTCACTGAAGTTATAGAAACTCTTATCACAGTACGACCTGCGCAATATTTTTACTTAATATGGTCGAACTGGTGTTCACCAGGAAAAATATCCTTTGCCCCTCCCCCTGGAAAAAAACCCAGATACGCCACTGCGGTTGCCCAAATATAGGCGTTAATTTGTCGTTTTTTGGTTGGTTTTTCAACAATTTGCTAAGATACCTCCATCTGTAGATCTTGTGGGCATTGTTTTGTTGAAAGTAGCTTACATATTTTTTTATATGGGCAGAGATAGTGCTTCGATATGTGCATAAACAACCATGTTCTTGGTGAGGATATTGTTTAAGTTATATCATTGGGTTTTCTTTGTCAAAGTCGGACCGGTGACGAGTAACACAATACCTTTATTTTCTAAATAAAACAAAAACCCATTGTAGAATAAAATAATAATCAAGGACCTAATATTTTTAGACCTTATTCTTAATTGGCACATTTACGTTGAAAAAAATACCTTTGTCATTTCCGAGTATGATATCCATCTTTGTACTACGATTACGATGACGTTATGTTATGATGTTATGTTATGTTATGATGTTTATGACGTTATGACGTACATCTTTAGTTTGGTTATTACCCCACGTAAGGTTGGGAGCTATACGTGCTTATTTCAAAAGCTGCCTTATGCCAACTCAGGTAAAACATGCACTGTTTGAATCTTGATTTCCATAATAAATCCCCT
>CM069445.1:32401731-32488013 GCA_035610835.1 Ophiura sarsii
AAGGAAGAAATTGTGAATTTGCACATGCATGTATTATATCAACTTATAATTTGAATATGAGACTCTGTAAGGTAGTAAAACTATATATATTCTGAAAGCTTATGAATGGCCGGACACTTCTGTGAAAATTTCAACGATACCGGACGATCGTGGCGGTTGCCATGGTAACCGTTACCCAGCATGCAATTTTTGTAACATCTTTTTTTAACAAATATTTAGTAGTCCTGTATGAAAACTATACTACTTGAGCCCTTCAAAATGCTTTCAAGAGATGGGTATTATAATTCTGAACATTTTGATACCAATTGCTGTAGTGGGTTATTCGGTTATGGCGCAACGACCAGAATCGTGTACGATCAGCACGACAAATATACCGTAAGCCCAAAATCCAAAATGGCCGCCATACAGGGGCACAAAAATTCAAATGCCTTCAATTACACTAAAAGGCATACCAAATTGTTCGGCTAAGCACAAGGATTCCAAAAAGGTATAGTTTGCCATACTTCCGATGTTTGGTTAACAAGTTATAGGGTAAAACGTAAAAAGGTCGTGTTGACGCATTAGGCCCCCTAATGATTAATGCGTCTATGTCAGGTAAAGAGTTTTAAGGCCATACATGAAAGGATCCATACCACGAAAGAGAAACCATAACCAATGTTTATTCAGTGATAAGAATTTCTCTCAGTCGGGTACTAACACTAAGCATGAAAGGATCCACACCAAAGATAAACCATACCAATGTGCGTATTGTGATGAAAGTTTATCTAATTTAAGTCATAAGACCAGGCATGAAAAGACTGATACCATAGAGAAACCATACAAATGTTCATAACAAATCAGAGTTTCTCCTGGTCGGGTGATAAGACCACACACGAAAAGATACACACCAAAGAAGGCCTTACCATTTACAACCAATGTTCATTCTGAGATTAAAGTGTTTGAGTTCTCTTGGTATAGAGTAATAAGACCAGCCATGAAAGGATTCATATAAAAGAGACACCTACTAAGGTTCGTACTGTGATAAGAGTTTCTCTCTGTCGAGGTATAAGACCACGCATGAAAGGATTCATACATAGGCTAAGAGAGAAGCCATACCAATGTTCATTCTTAGATAAGTGGTTCTCTCTCGATGGAGTAATAAGACCAGCCATCAACATGATCAATGAATTCATATAAACTGCAAAAAAAGTTCGAAAATTTGTTTTTAATCGTCAATTTTTCAAATATTTCGTGATAAATTCATATTGTGTGTCATACCAATGAAAACCGGATGTGATCTTCTTTCCAACGACACCTCATTCGTAGCAACCCCTTGTTTCAGTGCTTATAGCCACAAGCGTGTAAATGTCGAGAGGTCTCATTCAAAATGTGCCAAATTCACCACTATTTCGTACTCAACAGAACATCTTCAATGAAGTGTTATTGACAGTTACGACGTCACTGTTAAACGTTGTTTGAAACCTTTAAACAATGCAAGGACCTGTTTTGACAATGTTTAAATACGTAAAACATGTCAAGTTGACGAACCACGTTGTTTAAAAACGTTAAACAACAATTTTGCTGTGTTGTAGAGAGATGCTCTATTGACTTTTGAGGACAAAATAGTGATGATTTTGGCATTCAGATTGACACCTCCCCATATTTTTAAGCGGTGGCTGAGCTATGAAAAAAGTAATTGCTAGAAATATATGAACATATCCCAGGGCTCAGCAACGTGCTTGCGAATATGGGGCGGTCTCAATCTGAATGTGCCAATCCAAAATCATAGCTATTTTGTCCGCAAAAGCCAATAGAGCATCTCTCTACAATATATAATAGCAAAAATGTTGTTTAACAATTTTAAACAACGGGGGTTCTTAATGTACCCTGCCCTAGGCCTACAAGTTTTACGTATTCAAACATTCGTTTGACCAAGATACTTGAACAACAGCAGTTGTTATTAAGTTTTAAAAAAACAATGAACAGATGACAGAGTTGTTCTTTTGAGCACGAAATAGTGGTGAATGAGACCTTCCCACATTCACAGGCAGGTAGCATCGGAAACAGGTGATTGCTATGAATGAGGTATAGTTGGAAAGAGGAACACGTCAGCTTTCTATTTATAGGAAACACAATATGAATATATCACGAAATATTTGCAATATTGGCGATTGAAAACAAATTTCCGAACTTTTTTTGAGCAGTTTAAAAGAGACACCAAACCATAGTTCGTACTGTGATAAGAGTTTCTGTGTCGAGGTATACCACACAAAAGGATTCATACAAAAGAGACACCATACCAATGTTCATTCTGTGGTAAGATTTTCTCTCGATGGAGTAATAAGACCAGCCATGAATGGATTCATATAAAAGAGACACCATATCAAGGGCGGGACCAAAGGTCGTACTGTGATAAGAGTTTCTATAACTTCAGTGACAAGATATCATTACAGGACAAGATTCATACCGATGTTAAACCATATATACCAATGTTAATTTTAGTATGTGATAAAAAAAATTGTAACTTTGAAAAATGTCATTCAATATGACCAATCGAAACAATGTTGAGGAATGATAATACGTTGAGCGGTTGCCCAAGTAGCGTATCTCCCGGGGGCGAATTTATTAACCGTACTCACTCACTGTATAAATGTATTGCTGTACAATGTACATGCGCTATGCACTTTACTCCGTCAGGTATCAAATGTTGTTTACGGTAATAAAGATCGCCTCCCGGGGGGTCAGGGGCAGAGTGCCCCCCCCCCCCCCCCCCCCCCAAGACGGCTTTGACCGGGAAGGCCAGGTCAAACTACCGGGCTAAAAAAAAAAAAATCGAAGAGAAGGGAAGAAGAGAGGGAAGAGAAAGGGGAAAGGAAAAGGGGAAGGAAAGGGAAAGAAAGGAAAGGGAGGGGGAGAAAGAGCGGAGGAAAAGGGAAAGGAAAAGAAAGGGAGGGGGAGAAATAAAGGAGGGAAAGGGAAAGGAAAGGGAAAAGAGGAATATAAAAGGGAAAAGGAAAGAGAAAATCTAAGGGATTCACTTAATTCCCATCTAAATGACAACTTTGCCTTTTGCCCCTTGCCCGGTTTGATGATGGGCCATTTAGTATAAAAATGGCAACTTTTCTCGCGCTACGCGCTCATTTGTCCAGGAATATCATTATAGAATCCAGTTTGAAAGGAAATTGTACCTTAATAATGGCAAGATTCGTGTAGATATGTTGTCAAAATTTCGCGCGCTGCGCGCATCAACTTTAGGATGCAACGTCATTCGCTGGAATAAGCAACCCAGCTGCGCAATAGTTTTACTTAATATGGTCGAACTGGTGTTCACCGGGAAAAAATATCCTTTGCCCCTCCCCCTGGAAAAAAAACCCAGATACGCCACTGCGGTTGCCCAAATATAGGCGTTAATTTGTCGTTTTTTGGTTGGTTTTTCAACAATTTGCTAAGATACCTCCATCTGTAGATCTTGTGGGCATTGTTTTGTTGAAAGTAGCTTACATATTTTTTTATATGGGCAGAGATAGTGCTTCGATATGTGCATAAACAACCATGTTCTTGGTAAGGATATTGTTTAAGTTATATAATTGGTTTTTTTTTGTCAAAGTCGGACCGGTGGCGAGTAACACAATACCTTTATTTTCTAAATAAAACAAAAACCCATTGTAGAATAAAATAATAATCAAGGACCTAATATTTTTAGACGTTATTCTTAATTGCACGTTGAAAAAAATACCTTTGTCATTTCCGAGTGTGATATCCATCTTTGTACTACGATGACGTTATGTTATGATGTTATGTTATGATGTTATGACGTACATCTTTAGTTTGGTTATTACCCCACGTAAGGTTGGGAAACTATACGTGCTTATTTCAAAAGCTGCCTTATGCCAACTCAGGTAAAACATACACTGTTTCAATCTTGATTTCCATAATAAATCCCCTTCAGCCATAGGGTAGGTGTGGGTAATACGAGACCGTAGGTAATACGGGACCGCATCACTGAAATCACATCTACAGCCGTCTGGCATTACTAGCACTTTAAATAGCGCCCTGTATAGATAGATCAAACCCTTAGTGAATTGCATGACTATTAGTATTATCAAAGCTACCGGAAGAATTACCAGCCAGAAAATCACCACAACCTGTCAATTTAAGGAAAAATGCACCCATATTTTTGGTCTAATATAAAAATAGTGTTTTCATAGAATATGTTGGTAAAGAAAAGGAAAGGGGGGCGTGACCTGAATTTTTGAATTATTAAGCATGTTTCAGGTGTTGGGTCCAACATGTATTGTGTGTGTGCTTCGCTAGTACAGTGTACATAGGTGTTATAATGCATTGAATGGGAGCCGTGGGTTCACAATTGGTGAAGATAATATGGGACAGCCAGCATGACGGTATGCAAATGTCTTAAGGGTCCCGTATTACCTAGGCTACCCTACTTTTTTTTACTTCTTTTTTTTAGCAATGTACCTATCTTGTACCGATGTACCTCATGCATTATTATCTCTTAAATAGATTACTGGACCATTATTTATGGTTTTTTAACAGTTACTCTTTAAATAAATATATCAAATAACTTTTCACACCAAAACAATGTCCTCAAAACAATGTTCCGTATTACCTTCACGTGTAGGTAAGATGGGACATTTATGATGACGTCAGTATTTGATAATAACAGCCAAACCAAACATAGAATGACTCTGTTTTTTATTACAATAAAGGTTTATAAAATAATAACAAGCTTTGCTTAAATTTGAGTCAGTTATTTTGTATTTTAATTATGCAAATGTCTTAAAGGTCCCGTATTACCCACACCTACTCGAGTTTAAAATGTCCGGATTGAGATAGACATCAGGCAGCTATAAATATTCACAGTATAATTTGCTTATTAGATCTTAGTAAAAAAGAAAAGTAAAACCAGTACTCAGACCAATTTACTATGAATTTGTAGCTGAGATTCAAAGCTACAATTTTGGAATAGTTCATACGACTGGCTTTATAATAGTGAAGTTATGAGGTATAAGTAGGAGGTAGAACTTTATTGAATGACCCTCGTAGTATATAGACTACAAGCATGTCACGTATTTTGCTGAGATTTGAAACTTCATGACATTGGTTTTTGTATGGTGTTTACTATTAAAAATTTGCGTAATAAGCCACATAATAAGGCCATTTTGTTCCCCCTAAAAATAGCGTAAAACAGTCAAATGCAGTCCAGTACCGTCTGAAAATCTAGTCTAGCTTGTAGCGCCCTCATTTCTGGAGCCATCTCTTCGAAGTATTTAAAAACACGGCCGCGTAAAACCAATGCGTACGACTGTACACTTATGCTGTTTATATCGTGACAGACGAGTGGTTTCGCGAAATTATGAAAGTACCGAGGTGAGTTTAATTTAATATTTCTTTCTTGTTTCATCATTTTTGAATTCATTAAAATATAAATGCGTTTGTGAACGTATTAGATTTTGTTTCCTGGCGGGAAAAGTGGGCAAAAGAAGTATTTTTTTATTACGCACGTAAAATGTATGCAGAATTCAACATGCATGACATACATTGACAACACACGTACACTGTCGTCTCGTCGTCTTTATTTTGTTGTACATTGTACACATATTTCACTCATTCAGATATTTGTAGTACGGTATTTATATTTACTATTAAACATTGAAATAACTCTAGCCATTTGCTTATTTGGATACATATTGCAAGTTTACATGAAAGAATGGGTATAGGCCTATGTGGGCAACTGAACCTTCAATATGATCATTTATATAAGCAGTTGGCTACCATTGAAAAGGGCGTGGCTCATTTCGAACAGGAAAAAAGCTTCCCTCCCTCCTCACTTTTTGAAGACCTGTGCGACGGGAATCGATTTATTTTTTTAAGTGGCCTACTGGCTGAGAAGTTAAGAACATTAAAAACAAATGCAAGTCTTTTTTGTCCTACAACTTTACATGCCAAACAAAGGCGTGTATTGAGTCAATGCATTCACAACATGTGTTCCTATGCCTGTTAAATGGAACTGGGCACATGAACTTGAATTACCATTATACATGAAAAATCTGGTTAATTACAGATCGTTTAGAAAGAATTCTACATGTAACGCGTCATTTTGAAAATTTGATTGATTTTAAACATCTTGGTATGGAAAAGAAAAATGTATTTGCCTTTTACTTTCAAAAGAAAAAATAATTTGCCTTTTACTTTCAAAGTTGAAGAAGACATCAGAAACCTGAAAACAGAGGAGAAAGCATCGTATTCGTATATTAATCTTCATTGTTTGTATAACTTACTTCCCAGCGATGTTGCAATGGTAGACCCTATTGTGAAACAAGTTAAACAACTGAAGCCATTTGCCTGCATACATCACAATCATCGACTCTTCAGTAACTTTGACAGATATAAGATTCATCAAAGACGTCACGCAAGGCAAATACATAGATATTGGTTTCGTACATCCATCAGATGGCGATCAACTTTCGTTCAGTCAGATGAAAAGATCGGGCATGAAATAATTCATACGGAAGAGATACCAGATCAAGGTTCTCTTTGTGACACAGGTTTCCAATATACCACAGAGAAACCATACCAATGTGCATACTGCGATAAGAGATTCTCCCAGTCGGGTAATAAGACTAGTCATGAAAGGATCCACACCAAAGAGAAACCATACCAATGTGCGTATTGTGATAAAAGTTTCTCTAATTCAAGTAATAAGACTAGTCATGAAAGGATCCACACCAAAGAGAAACCATACCTATGTGCGTATTGTGATAAAAGTTTCTCTAATTCAAGTCATAAGACCAGACATGAAAGGATTCATACCAAAGAGAGACCATACCAATGCTCATTCTGTGATAGGAGGTTCTCTCAGTCGGGTGATAAGACCACACATGAAAGGATTCATATCAAAGAGAAACCATACCAATGTTCATTTTGTGATAAGAGTTTCTCTCATTCGGGTGATAAGACCAAGCATGAAAGGGTTAATCATACCAAAGAGAAACCATACCAATGTTCATTCTGCGAAAAGAGTTTCGCCCAATCAAGTCATAAAACCTCGCATGAAAGAATTCATACAAATGAGAAACCATTCCAATGTTCATTCTGTGACAAGAGTTTCGCCCAATCAAGTAATAAGACCCAGCATGAAAGAATTCATACCACATGTACCAAAACCAAAGAGAAACCATTCCAATGTGTATTCTGTGATAACAATTTCTCTAATTCAAGTCATAAGACCAGACATGAAAGGATTCATACCAAAGAGAGACCATACCAATGCTCATTCTGTGATAGGAGTTTCTCTCAGTCGGGTGATAAGACCACACATGAAAGGATTCATACCAAAGAGAAACCATACCAATGTTCATTTTGTGATAAGAGTTTCTCTCAATCGGGTGATAAGACCAAGCATGAAAGGATTCATCATACCAAAGAGAAACCATACCAATGTTCATTCTGCGAAAAGAGTTTCGCCCAATCAAGTCATAAAACCTCGCATGAAAGAATTCATACCAATGAGAAACCATTCCAATGTTCATTCTGTGACAAGAGATTCGCCCGAGCAAGTAATAAGACCCAGCATGAAAGAATTCATACATGTACCAAAACCAAAGAGAAACCATTCCAATGTGCATTCTGTGATAAGCGTTTCTCTCGGTCAAGTGTTAAGACCATGCATGAAAGGATCCATACCAGAGAGAAACCATACCAATGTTTATTCTGTGATAAGAGTTTCTCTCAGTCGGGTACTAAGACTAAGCATGAAAGGATCCACACCAAAGATAAACCATACCAATGTGCGTATTGTGATGAAAGTTTCTCTAATTCAAGTCATAAGACCAGACATGAAAGGATTCATACCAAAGATAAACCATACCAATGTGCGTATTGTGATGAAAGTTTCTCTAATTCAAGTCATAAGACCAGGCATGAAAAGACTCATACCATAGAGAAAGCATACAAATGTTCATAACAAATCAGAGTTTCTCCCGCGGTCGGGTGATAAGACCACACACGAAAAGATTCATACCAAAGGAGGCCTTGCCATTTATAACCAATGTTCATTCTGAGATAAGTGTTTCTCTTGGTGGAGTAATACGACCAACCATGAAAGGATATAAAAGAGACACCCTACTAAGGTTCGTACTGTGATAAGAGTTACTAAAGTTTCTCTCTGTCGAGGTATAAGACCATACATGAAAGGATTCATACAAGAGAGAAGCCATACCAATGTTCATTCTTAGATAAGTGGTTCTCTCGATGGAGTAATAAGACGACCAGCCACCAATGGATTCATATAAGGGACCGTTCATTATTTATGGTGGAGGGGGGGTTGGGTAAACTATAGGGGGGTCATGTAACTTTCATATGTTGAAATAGGGGGGTTATGTAACTTTTTATTCTTGAACAGGGGGGGTTGTGTAAATTTGTTTAAACTATAAAGATGGTGGTGATTGGAGCGATTTTGGAGTGTAAATGCCATTTTTTTCTGCGCTTCGCGGCATATTTTCTTAAAACCTATCGACTTCAAAAACTTTTACTATGAGACGACTTCTGGACAGCAAATCAACGATATGGTGGAAAAACATCTAAAGAATCATTAACGGTCGAGACATAGAGCCACATGGTGTATAATGTTACAAAATCCAATTTCATGATTTAAAAATGTGATTTATTGCATGCTTTTCACCTCATCTCTGCTTTGCACCAATGCTCACAAAAGTAGAACGTTTCACTGGATTATACGTTTCTGCTCAGAATGTTTTAACTTGTTCGTTCGGGTTATAAAGACTCACAAAACCACCCAAAATGTATAAATATGAAAAAAATGCCAACTCGCTACGCTCGCCATTACTAATTTAACACAATAAAAAGAAGGGGCATCATAAAATTATTGGCCGTTCAAATAGGGCACAAACAAAATTTGCCAACGTATCCATGAACAAAATTCCGAAGGTAAAGACAGCCCCTTAAGTATGTGACAAATTGATTTTTTTCGGGATGGGGGGGTTGTGTAAAAAGCTACTGGTTAGCAGGGGGGGGGGGGGGTCATGTAATTTTCAGTTTCAGCTGTAGGGGGGTTAGGTAATTTTAACATACAAGTCTCGAATTTGTCCCAACCCCCCCCCCCCCCCCCCCCCCCTCCACCATAAATAATGAACGGTCCCTAAACTGCTAAAAAAAGTTCGAAAATTTGTTTTTAATCGTCAATTTTTTTAAAATATTTCGTGATAAATTTATATTGTGTGTCATACCAATGAAAACCTGATATGTTCTTCTTTCCAACGACACCTCATTCGTAGCAATCCCTTGTTTCAGTGCTTAGCCACATGCGTGTAAATGTCGAGAGGTCTCATTCAAAATGTGCCAAATTCACCACTATTTCGTACTCAACAGAACATTCAATGAAGTGTTTATATTGACGATACTGTTACGTTGTTTGAAACCTACAGGCTGTCCCAAAATGATTAGTACCCATAGATGCCCAAAGTTCAATAAATTTGTTCATCATCAAAATCAATGAGATTAGATCCTTTGTTTTTCTATCTTATTTGCGATACTGTACCCTTTCATTAGAATTTTAGATCATGAATATCGGACTTATTTTAATGAAGTTACCCTTCATTGTGTAAGACATGGTGATTTCACCTTTTTGGCAAAGTGCAAAAAAAAATGTGTTTTTAAACAACTTGTTTGAAAGAAACTAATACATTCTCTCAATCTCTTGTCTGCTTATAGCTTTGGTTCCTTTCTATTTTAAACTGCTGTTGTATCATATTGGTGTTCAAACCATTAATACTTCTTCGTTTTGATTCAATTTGAAGAGTAAAAATGGATCGTCACGCATTCATGAGCGACCTCAAGCTTTGTTTCTATAATGAGCTAGTTTTGAGGCTAAACTTGAGGGACATTTAAACAGGTAAAGACGTGGTCATGGGTAACTAGCAGTGGCTTATACTTATTTTTCATATTGGGGATGCAATTTCCTACACACTTGCTAAAAATGATATAGTCCCTTAGTGTTTAACCTCACGAAATCCATTCTCCAATGTGAAAATGATATCTAAGCCACTGGTGATTCACCAAATATCACTAGTCATTTAGAAGTCCCTAAACACTTGTCAAATAAAACAATGCATGGGGTCACTCAAGTGTGACAAACTTCTTTTACCTGTTAAATTTAATTAAGGAGAAGAATTATTAATGATTTGAACACCCACAACTAATAACAGTTACAACAGAAAGACACACAAGATTATATCGAATAGACAAGAGATTATGAGAATACACAAGTTCTTTCAAACAAGCTGTAATAACACACACATTTTTTTAGCACTATGTCAAAAAAGTGAAATCACCATATTTTAGATAATGGAGTGTATCTTGAGTTTGAGAAATCCGATATTCATGATCTAAAATTCTAATAACATAGTACAGTATGACAAAGATGATGGTAAAATAGCGGACCTTTTTCCATCGATTTTCATGATGACAAAAATGATTGAACTTTGGGCATCGATGGGTACTAATCATTTTGGGACAGCCTGTATATACAACGCAAGACCTGTTTTGACAATGTTTAAATGCGTAAAACTTGTCAAGTTGACGAACCGCGTTGTTATTTAAAAACGTTAAACAATTTTGCTGTGTTGTAAAGAGATGCTCTATCGACTTTTGAGCAGTAGCGTAGCCAGACCGGGGGGGGGGGGGGCTATTAAGTGCCCCCCCCCCCCCCCCCGAAAAAAAAATTGACCGGGAAATCGGTAAGGCAGCGGAAAATCGGGAAGGCAAAGGAAGGGAAAGAAAGGGAGAAGAGGAGACAAAGGGGGAAGGAAAGGGAAAAGGGAAAGGAAACGGACAGAAAGGAAGACAGGGAAATTAGTTGAAAATTGCAGTTTTTCACGCCGGTATGGGGACACAACGCTTCTTCCCCCCCCCCCCCCCCCCCCCCCCCCCCCCCCCCCCCTCCCCCACAAAATAGTGGTGAATTTTGCACATTTTGAATGAGATCTCCCCACATTCACAGGCAGGAAGCATCGAAAACAGGTGATTGCTATGAATGAGGTATAGTTGGAAAGAGGAACACAACAGCTTTCTATTTATATGAAACACAATATGAATATATCACGAAATATTTGCAATATTGGCGATTGAAAACAAATTTCCGAACTTTTTTTGAGCAGTTTAAGAGACACCAAACCATAGTTCGTACTGTGATAAGAGTTTCTGTGTCGAGGTATACCACTACCACACACAAGGATTCATACAAAAGAGACACCATACCAATGTTCATTCTGTGGTAAGATTTTCTCTCGATGGAGTAATAAGACCAGCCATGAATGGATTCATATAAAAGAGACACCATACCAAGGGCGGGACCAAGGGTCGTACTGTGATAAGAGTTTCTATAATTTCAGTGACAAGATATAATTACAGGACAGGATTCATACCGATGTTAAACCATACCAATGTTAATTTTAGTATGTGATAAAAAAATTGTAACTTTGAAAAATGTCATTCAATATGACCACCCATGAGTAGATTCATACCAACATGTTTGATATCGTGAGGAGCATGCGTGTGGTAATCGAAACAATGTTGAGGAATGATAATACGTTGAGCGGTTGCCCAGTAGCGTATCTCCCGGGGGTAAGGGGCAGAGTGCCCCCCCCCCCCCCCCCCCTCCCAGACGGCTTTGACCGAGAAGGCCAGGTCAAACTACCGGGTTAAAAAAAATCGAAGAGAAGGGAAGAGAAAAGGGGAAAGGAAAGGGAAAGGAAAGCGAAAAGGGGAAGGAAAGGGAAAGAAAGGAAAGGGAGGGGGAGTAAGAGAGGAGGGAAAGGAAAAGAAAGGGAGGAGAGAAAGAGGAGGGAAAAGGGAAAGGAAAGGGAAAAGAGGAAGACAAAAGGGAAAAGGAAAGAGAAAATCTAAGGGATTCACTTAATTCCCATCTAAATGACTAATTTGCCTTTGCCCCTTGCCCGGTTTGATGATGGGCAATTTAGTATAAAAATGGCAAATTTTCTCGCGCTACGCGCGCATTTGTCCAGGAATATCATTATAGAAGCCAGTTTGAAAGGAAATTGTACCTTAATAATGGCCAGATTCGTGTAGATATGTTGTCAAAATTTCGCGCGCTGCGCGCGCATCAACTTTAGGATGCAACGTCATTCGCTGCAATAAACAACCCAGCTGCGCAATATTTTTACTAAGTAGGGTCGAACTGGTGTTCACCGGGAAAAAATATCCTTTGCCCTCCCCCCACCCCCCCCCCCCCCCCCCCCCCCTTGGAAAAAAACCCAGATACGCCACTGCGGTTGCCCAAATATAGGCGTTAATTTGTCGTTTTTTGGTTGGTTTTCAACAGTTTGCTAAGATACCTCCATCTGTAGATCTTGTGGGCATTGTTTTGTTGAAAGTAGCTTACATATTTGTTTTATATGGGCAGAGATAGTGCTTCGATATGTGCATAAATAACCATGTTTTTGGTGAGGATATTGTTTAAGTTATATCATTGGTTTTTTTGTCAAAGTCGGACCGGTGACGATAACACAATACCTTTATTTTCTAAATAAAACAAAAACCCATTGTAGAATAAAATAATAATCAAGGACCTAATATTTTTAGACGTTATTCTTAATTGGCACATTTACGTTGAAAAAAATACCTTTGTCATTTCCGAGTATGATATTCTTCTTTGTACTACGATGACGTTATGTTATGATGTTATTTTATGTTATGATGTTTATGATGTTATGACGTACATCTTTAGTTTGGTTATTACCCCACGTAAGGTTGGGAAGCTATACGTGCTTATTTCAAAAGCTGCCTTATGTCAACTCAGGTAAAACATACACTGTTTGAATCTTGATTATCATAATAAATCCCCTTCAGCCATAGGCCTACTCGAGTTTAAAATGTCCGGATTGAGATAGACATCAGGCAGCTATAATTATTCACAGTATAATTTGCTTATTAGATCTTAGTAAAAAAGAAAAGTAAAACCAGTACTCAGACCAATTTACTATGAATTTGTAGCTGAGATTCAAAGCTACAATTTTGGAATAGTTCATACGACTGGCTTTATAACAGTGAAGTTATGAGGTATAAGTAGGAGGTAGAACTTTATTGAATGACCCTCGTAGTATATGGACTACAAGCATGTCACGTATTTTGCTGAGATTTGAAACTTCATGACATTGGTTTTTGTATGGTATTTACTATTAGAAATTTGCGTAATAAGCCACACAATAAGGCCATTTTGTTCCCCCTAAAAATAGCGTAAAACAGTCAAATGCAGTCCAGTAGGCCTACCGTCTGAAAATCTAGTCTAGCTTGTAGCGCCCTCATTTCTGGAGCCATCTCTTCGAAGTATTTAAAAACACGGCCGCGTAAAACCAATGCGTACGACTGTACCAGGGGTATGCCACTGAGCTTGCCGATCGGGTCCACTTTTAAATTGAACTTAGTCAGCATAGAATTGATGGCGCTATACTGATAAGGCGTGATTGTAGCAGGGATTGTAGCAGACGATGGTAGACACGAACGGTCGTTAATTTTGAATTCCATTACTTTCGATGTAACAATGGATTTTGCCCGGGATTTTGATTATATGACCCCATAAAATTCATCACACGTTGGAACTAAATTATTTCATCCAAAAACCAACATTGGATAACCAACTCCAGTGTCAGTATTTTTTTTACAGCAAGCTGTGTGTAAATCTACCGCGTGCACATGCAGCGCCACCAATTATATGCTGACTAACACGCCGGTCACCGACGCATTCCAGACGATTATCATAATTTATTCAAATATTCAAAAGGTCCGTTTTCGCTACGTACGTTAGTATACTAATTTCCTATCCCAAAATTAATAGTATCCCTGACTGCACCCTTATGCTGTTTATATCGTGACAGACGAGTGGTTTCGCGAAATTATGAAAGTACCGAGGTGAGTTTAATTTAATATTTCTTTCTTGTTTTATCATTTTTGAATTCATTAAAATATAAATGCGTTTGTGAACGTATTATATTTTGTTTCCTGGCGGGAAAAGTGGGCAAAAGAAGTTGTTTTTTATTACGCACGTAAAATGTATGCAGAATTCAACATACATGACATACATGTACATTGACAACACACGTACACTGTCGTCTCGTCGTCTTTATTTTGTTGTACATTGTACACATATGTCACTCATTCAGATATTTGTAGTATTTATATTTACTATTAAACATTGAAATAACTCTAGCCATTTGCTTATTTGGATACATATTGCAAGTTTACATGAAAGAATGGGTATATGGGCAACTGAACCTTCAATATGATATCATTTATTGAGCAGTTGGCTACCATTGAAAAGGGCGTGGCTCATTTCGAACATGAAAAAAGCTTCCCTCCCTCCCTCCTCACTTTTTGAAGACCTGTGCGACGGGAATCGGCTGAGAAGTTAAGAACATTAAAAACAAATGCAAGTCTTTTTTGTCCTACAACTTTACATGCCAAACAAAGGCGTGTATTGAGTCAATGCATTCACAACATGTGTTCCTATGCCTGTTAAATGGAACTGGGCACATGAGCTTGAATTACCATTATACATGAAAAATCTGGTTAATTACAGATCGTTTAGAAAGAATTCTACATGTAAGCGTCATTTGAAAATTTGATAGATTTTAAACATCTTGGTATGGAAAAGAAAAATGTATTTGCCTTTTACTTTCAAAAGAAAAAATAATTTGCCTTTTACTTTCAAAGTTGAAGAAGACATCAGAAACCTGAAAACAGAGGAGAAAGCATCGTATTTGTATATTAATCTTCATTGTTTGTATAACTTACTTCCCAGCGATGTTGCAATGGTAGACCCTATTGTGAAACAAGTTAAACAACTGAAGCCATTTGCCTGCATACATCACAATCATCGACTCTTCAGTAACTTTGACAGATATAAGATTCATCAAAGACGTCACGCAAGGCAAATACATTGGTTTCGTACATCCATCAGATGGCGATCAACTTTCGTTCAGTCAGATGAAAAGATCGGGCATGAAATAATTCATACGGAAGAGATACCAGATCAAGGTTCTATTTGTGACACGAGTTTCCATTATTCAAGTCCGTATACTATCAGTCATAAAAGAATTCATACCAAAGAGAAACTATACCAATGTGCATACTGCGATAAGAGATTCGCCCAGTCGGGTAATAAGAATAGTCATGAAAGGATCCACACCAAAGAGAAACCATACCAATGTGCGTACTGTGATAAAAGTTTCTCTCAATCGGGTGATAAGACCAAGCATGAAAGGATTCAACATACCAAAGTGAAACCATATCAATGTGCATACTGCGATAAGAGATTCTCCCAGTCGGGTAATAAGACTAGTCATGAAAGGATCCACACCAAAGAAAAACCATACCAATGTGCGTATTGCGATAAAAGTTTCTCTAATTCAAGTCATAAGACCACCCATGAAAGGATCCACACCAAAGAGAGACCATACAAATGTGCGTATTGTGATAAAAGTTTCTCTAATTCAAGTCATAAGACCACCCATGAAAGGATTCATACCAAAGAGAGACCATACCAATGCTCATTCTGTAATAAGAGTTTCTCTCAGTCGTGTGATAAGACCTCACATGAAAGAATTCATACCAATGAGAAACCATTCCAATGTTCATTCTGTGACAAGAGTTTCGCCCAATCAAGTAATAAGACCCAGCATGAAAGAATTCATACCAAAGAGAAACCATTCCAATGTGCATTCTGTGATAAGAGTTTCTGTCAGTCGGGTGAAAAGACCCAACATGAAAGGATTCATACCAAAGAGAAACCATTCCAATGTGCATTCTGTGATAAGAGTTTCTCTCAGTCGGGTGAAAAGACCCGACATGAAAGGATTCATACCAAAGAAAAACCATTCCAATGTGCATTCTGTGATAAGCGTTTCTCTCGGTCAAGTGTTAAGGCCATACATGAAAGGATCCATACCAAAGAAAGAGAACCCATACCAATGTTTATTCAGTAATAGGAGTTTCTCTCAGTCGGGTACTAAGACTAAGCATGAAAGTATTCACACCAAAGATAAACCATACCAATGTGCGTATTGTGATGAAAGTTTCTCTAATTCAAGTCATAAGACATGACATGAAAGGATTCATACGAACGAGAGACCATACCAATGCTCATTCTGTGATAAAAGTTTCTCTCAGTCGGGTGATAAGACCACACATGAAAGGATTCATGCCAAAGAGAAACCATACCAATGTGCGTATTGTGATAAAAGTTTCTTTAATTCAAGTCATAAGACCATATATGAAAAGACTTAGACCATACCATACCAATGTACGTACTGTGGCAAGAGTTTCGCTCAAGCAAGTCATAAGATTTAAACCATGAAAGGATTCATACCAAGGAGAAACCATACCAATGTTCATTCTTTGATAAGAGTTTCTCTCAGTCTGGTGAAAAGACCCAACATGAAAGGATTCATACCAAAGAGAAACCGTACCAATGTTCATTCTGTGATAAGAGTTTTTCTCAATCGGGTGATAAGACCACGCATGAAAGAATTCATCGTACCAAAGAGAAACCATACCAATGTTCAGTCTGCGAAAAGAGTTTCGCCCAATCAAGTCATACGACCCAGCATGAAAGAATTCATACCAAAGAGAAACCACTCTAATGTGCATTCTGTGATAAGAGTTTCTCTCAGTCGAGTGAAAAGACCCAACATGAAAGGATTCATACCAAAGAGAAACCATTCCAATGTGCATTCTGTGATAAGCGTTTCTCTCGGTCAAGTGTTAAGGCCATACATGAAAGGATCCATACCAAAGAAAGAGAACCCATACCAATGTTTATTCAGTAATAGGAGTTTCTCTCAGTCGGGTACTAAGACTAAGCATGAAAGTATTCACACCAAAGATAAACCATACCAATGTGCGTATTGTGATGAAAGTTTCTCTAATTCAAGTCATAAGACATGACATGAAAGGATTCATACGAACGAGAGACCATACCAATGCTCATTCTGTGATAAAAGTTTCTCTCAGTCGGGTGATAAGACCACACATGAAAGGATTCATGCCAAAGAGAAACCATACCAATGTGCGTATTGTGATAAAAGTTTCTTTAATTCAAGTCATAAGACCATATATGAAAAGACTTAGACCATACCATACCAATGTACGTACTGTGGCAAGAGTTTCGCTCAAGCAAGTCATAAGATTTAAACCATGAAAGGATTCATACCAAGGAGAAACCATACCAATGTTCATTCTTTGATAAGAGTTTCTCTCAGTCTGGTGAAAAGACCCAACATGAAAGGATTCATACCAAAGAGAAACCGTACCAATGTTCATTCTGTGATAAGAGTTTTTCTCAATCGGGTGATAAGACCACGCATGAAAGAATTCATCGTACCAAAGAGAAACCATACCAATGTTCAGTCTGCGAAAAGAGTTTCGCCCAATCAAGTCATACGACCCAGCATGAAAGAATTCATACCAAAGAGAAACCACTCTAATGTGCATTCTGTGATAAGAGTTTCTCTCAGTCGAGTGAAAAGACCCAACATGAAAGGATTCATACCAAAGAGAAACCATTCCAATGTGCATTCTGTGATAAGCGTTTCTCTCGGTCAAGTGTTAAGGCCATACATGAAAGGATCCATACCAAAGAAAGAGAACCCATACCAATGTTTATTCAGTAATAGGAGTTTCTCTCAGTCGGGTACTAAGACTAAGCATGAAAGTATTCACACCAAAGATAAACCATACCAATGTGCGTATTGTGATGAAAGTTTCTCTAATTCAAGTCATAAGACATGACATGAAAGGATTCATACGAACGAGAGACCATACCAATGCTCATTCTGTGATAAAAGTTTCTCTCAGTCGGGTGATAAGACCACACATGAAAGGATTCATGCCAAAGAGAAACCATACCAATGTGCGTATTGTGATAAAAGTTTCTTTAATTCAAGTCATAAGACCATATATGAAAAGACTTAGACCATACCATACCAATGTACGTACTGTGGCAAGAGTTTCGCTCAAGCAAGTCATAAGATTTAAACCATGAAAGGATTCATACCAAGGAGAAACCATACCAATGTTCATTCTTTGATAAGAGTTTCTCTCAGTCTGGTGAAAAGACCCAACATGAAAGGATTCATACCAAAGAGAAACCGTACCAATGTTCATTCTGTGATAAGAGTTGTTCTCAATCGGGTGATAAGACCACGCATGAAAGAATTCATCGTACCAAAGAGAAACCATACCAATGTTCAGTCTGCGAAAAAGAGTTTTAGTGTTGAACATTAAGGTGCGGGATTGTAACTTTTTGGTATTATCCTTGAGAATATCTAATTAGCTAGGATATTACGCTATTAAGATAATTTAGATATTTAGATAATATATTTAGATATTAAGCTATTAAGCTATTTAGATATTAGGTTTAGATATGAAGCTATTTAGCTATTTAGATATTAACCTCAAGAATATCTAATTAGCTAGGCTATTACGCTATTAAGATATTAAGATATTACGCTAATAAGATATTTAGATAAGTGGTTTAGATATTCAGCTATTAAGATATTTAGATATTAGGTTTAGATATTAAACTATTTAGCTATTTAGATATTAACCTCAAGAATATTAAGATATTTAGATATTTAGATAAGATATTAGCGGCTAATTAGATTAGATATTTAGATAAGATATTAGCGGCTAATTAGATATGCTATCTTAATAGCCAAAATATCCGATATTGACGCAATTTAGATTTTTTAGTTTTTTTTTGAAACTCGGAACTTTTTGTCTTTCAAACGGACGCTATTAAGATATTAGCGGCTAATTAGATATTATCTTAATAGCCAAAATATCCGATATTGACGCAATTTAGATTTTTTTTTTTTTTTTGAAACTCGGAACTTTTTGTCTTTCAAACGGACGCTATTAAGATATTAGCGGCTAGTTAGATATTATCTTAATAGCCAAAATATCCGATATTGACGCAATTTAGATATTTTTGGGTTTTTTGAAACTCGGAACTTTTTGTCTTTCAAACGGACGCTATTAAGATATTAGCGGCTAATTAGATATTATCTTATTAGCCAAAATATCCGATATTGACGCAATTTAGATATTTTGTTTTGTTTTTAATTCGGAACTTTTTGTCTTTCAAACGGACGCTATTAAGATATTAGCGGCTAATCAGATATTATCTTAATAGACGATATTATGCTATTAAAAATAAATCTTTTTAAAATTCAGAACTTTTTGTCTTTCAAACTGACAAGATATTTTCGCGCATTTTGATATCATAGACATTTTCTTATAGTAAAAATATCCGATATTGACGATATGATGCTATTTAAAATAAATCTTTTTGAAACTCAGAACTTTTTGTCTTTGAAACTGACGATTGGTAGCGGTAAAAGCCAATATTTTCGCGTAAAGATATTTTCGCGCATTTTGATATCCTAGACATTTCGCGAATTGCTTTTTTTCGCGGGCGACCTCTGGATGCAAGTGCATGAATGTTGAAAACAATATTTTCGCAGAAAATTATTTTGCGCTTTTTGGCCACTGAATTTAGGTACAAATGACTTCCTTAATAAATGCCCGTCGCCAATTTTTTTTTTCTCGCGGGAATGAGAAACCCCGTCAAAATTGTTATTAGCCCCGTATACATTGATCTTAAGAATGCATTGTGAGACTGAATTTCTGTATCATGTGACAGGTTGGCCAAAATAGACTATGGGTCGTTCTTTAAATTAAGAGCCACACTCTATGCATTGTGCGACTAAATTTAGGTACAAATGAATTTTATGCATTGTGTGACGGGTCCTAGGTTGGCCAAGATAGGTTATATGTGATGCGATCTGAGAAAACCCGTCGGATGTCGCAAAATGTGAACTAGGGATTATGGGTAAACTAGAAAAAATAAAAAATAAAAAAACTTCTTTTTTTTTTAGATTTTTTTAAAAGAAAATTAGTTTCCAGTACTTTGTGTCATCATCTTTCATGAAATTTCACCTTGACAATCTTATTTAAGTCACTTTTATTATTAACCTTATAATGTTATTATATTGAATTATGTATCTTTTTTGGCCTGTTTTCATGATTTCTTGTTTTGACATCACAATCATCATTCACTCATAACTTTTTTGTAGTGATCGTAGAAAAATGATCGAAACAGTTCTGTAATCAGCACAGTTTTAGCTTTCTTATGATATAAATATCTCCAATATGAAAAATGCCACCATGTGGCGGGTTTTCACAGATCGCATCACATATGTGGTGGCTGCCTCTTAATATTGCATTGTGGGACCGATAGCTAATATATATTATGCGTCGTTCTTTAGAATACCCAGCTAAATTTAAAAGCCCCCTCAAAAATGTTATAAGCCCCGTATGCGTCGTTCTTTAAGATACTACCACACTCAATGCATTGTGGGACTTAATTTGGGTACAAATGTACGTCTTCCTTAAAATAATGATAAGCTCCGTCAAAATTGTTATAAGCCCCGTATACATTGATCTGCGGCTGCCTCTTAAAAATGCATTGTGGGGGCGAATTTCTGTATCATGTGAGAGGTTGGCCAAAATCGACTGGGTTGTTCTTTAGATAAGAGCCACACTCTATGCATTGTGGGACTGAATTTAGGTACAAATGACTTTTCCTTAAATGCATTGTGTGAGGTGGCCAAAATATGTTATATGTGGTGGCTGCCTCCTAATATTGCATTGTGGGACCAATAGCTAATATATATTATGCGTCGTTCTTTAAAATACCCAGCTAAATTTAAAAGTCCCGTCAAAATTGTTATAAGCTCCGTACATTGTGGGACCGACAGCTAAAATACAATATGCGTCGTTCTTTAAATTGTAATCACACTCAATGCATTGTGGGACTGAATTTAGGGACAAATGTCTTCCTTAAAAAAATGATAAGCCCCGTCAAAATTGTGATAAGCCCCGTATACATTGATCTGCGGTTGCCTCTTAAAAATGCATTGTGGGAGCGAATTTCTGTATGATGAGACAGGTTGACCAAAATAGACTATGGGTCGTTCTTTAGATTATTAAGAGCCACACTCTATGGATTGTGGGACTGAATTTAGGTACAAATGACTTTTCCTTAAATGTATTGTGTGAGGTGGCCAAAATATGTTATACAATGTATTTGGTGGCTGCCTCTTAATATTGCATTGTGGGACCGATTTTAGGTCATATATATTATGCGTCGTTCTTTAAAATGCCCAGCTAAATTTAAGCCCCGTCGGACCAAATTACTGTATCATGTGTCAGGTGTGGCCACGGGTCGTATGTTGCTCAAAATAGATTATTATGTGGCTGCCTCTTGATATTGCATTGTGGGACCGACAGCTAAAATAGATTATGCGTCGTTCTTTAAAAAACTACCACACTCAATGCATTTTGGGACTGGATTTAGGTACAAATGTCTTCCTTAAAAAATTAAAGGCCACGTCAAAATTGTTATAAGCCCCGTCTACATTGATCTGCGGTTGCCTCTTAAAAATGCATTGTCGGACCAAATTCCTGTATCATGAGACAGTGGCCACGGGTCATTTGTTGCTCAAAATAGATTGTTTATGTGGCTGCCTCTTGATATTGCATTGTGGGACGACAGCTAAAATATATTATGCGTCGTTCTTTAAAATACTAAGCTAAATTTAAACGGCCCGCATAAATTGTTAAAGCCCCGTATTGTTATGGTATCTGCGGCTGCCTCTTAAAAATGCATTGTGGGACCGAATTTCTGTATCATGTGACAGGTTGGCCAAAATAGACTATGGGTCGTTCTTTAAATTAAGAGCCACACTCTATGCATTGTGCGACTAAATTTAGGTACAAATGAATTTTATGCATTGTGTGACGAGTCCTAGGTTGGCCAAGATAGGTTATATGTGGTGGCTGCCTCTTAATATTGCATTGTGGTACCGATAGCTAATATATATTATGCGTCGTTCTTTAGAATACCCAGCTAAATTTAAAAGCCCCCTCAAAAATGTTATAAGCCCCGTATGCGTCGTTCTTTAAGATACTACCACACTCAATGCATTGTGGGACTTAATTTGGGTACAAATGTACGTCTTCCTTAAAATAATGATAAGCTCCGTCAAAATTGTTATAAGCCCCGTATACATTGATCTGCGGCTGCCTCTTAAAAATGCATTGTGGGGGCGAATTTCTGTATCATGTGAGAGGTTGGCCAAAATCGACTGGGTTGTTCTTTAGATAAGAGCCACACTCTATGCATTGTGGGACTGAATTTAGGTACAAATGACCTTTCCTTAAATGCATTGTGTGAGGTGGCCAAAATATGTTATATGTGGTGGCTGCCTCCTAATATTGCATTGCGGGACCAATAGCTAATATATATTATGCGTCGTTCTTTAAAATACCCAGCTAAATTTAAAAGCCCCGTCAAAATTGTTATAAGCTCCGTACATTGTGGGACCGACAGCTAAAATACAATATGCGTCGTTCTTTAAATTGTAATCACACTCAATGCATTGTGGGACTGAATTTAGGTACAAATGTCTTTCTTAAAAAATTGATAAGCCCCGTCAAAATTGTGATAAGCCCCGTATACATTGATCTGCGGTTGCCTCTTCAAAATGCATTGTGGGAGCTAATTTCTGTATCATGTGACAGGTTGGCCAAAATAGACTATGGGTCGTTCTATAGATTAAGAGCCACACTCTATGCATTGTGGGACTGAATTTAAGTACAAATGACTTTTCCTTAAATGTATTGTGTGAGGTGGCCAAAATATGTTATATTTGGTGGCTGCCTCTTAATATTGCATTGTGGGACCGATAGCTAATAGTATATTATGCGTCGTTCTTTAAAATGCCCAGCTAAATTTAAGCCCCGTCGGACCAAATTACTGTATCATGTGTCAGGTGTGGCCACGGGTCGTATGTTGCTCAAAATAGATTATTATGTGGCTGCCTCTTGATATTGCATTGTGGGACCGACAGCTAAAATAGATTATGCGTCGTTCTTTAAACTACCACACTCAATGCATTTTAGGACTGGATTTAGGTACAAATGTCTTCCTTAAAAAATTAAAGGCCACGTCAAAATTGTTATAAGCCCCGTATACATTGATCTGCGGTTGCCTCTTAAAAATGCATTGTCGGACCAAATTCCTGTATCATGAGACAGTGACCACGGGTCATATGTTGCTCAAAATAGATTGTTTATGTGGCTGCCTCTTGATATTGCATTGTGGGACGACAGCTAAAATATATTATGCGTCATTCTTTAAAATACTAAGCTAAATTTAAACGGCCCGCATAAATTGTTAAAGCCCCGTATTGTTATGGTATCTGCGGCTGCCTCTTTAAAAATGCATTGTGGGACCGAATTTCTGTATCATGTGACAGGCTGGTCAAAATAAACTGTGGGTCGTTCTTTAAATTAAGAGCCACACTCAATGCATTGTGGGACTGAATTTAGGTACAAATGTTTGTCTTAAAAAATGATATAAATGATATTTGCATTGAGGGAACGATAAATGAAATATATTTTGGGTTTTTCTTTAAAAGCCCCGCCTATAAATTTAAAAGCTCCGTATTATGTGACAAGTTTATCAAAGTAGAGAGGTTTGTAACATAGGATATGGGTTCTTTAAATGTAAAGCCACGTTCTATGCATTGTGGGACCGGATTGGGTAAGATTTAGAATACCCTACCATTGGTTTTCTTCACATTATAAGTGTATGGGTCGTTCTTTAAAGTCTCCATTGAAGACATGCAGTGGTAGGGTATACTAAAGGAATTCCCAAATCAATTTTAAAGACTAAGACATCTCAAACCAACCAATTGAGGTATAAGCACAGCATTTGGGGGATAAATCACATTACGCAATAATACCAGTCCACACCAATACTTACAGTATCAATTGAATGTAAAGCATTTACAAATGGCTGGGTTTGTAAAACATAAAGATCAATTATATCAGTTTCTTAAGATCAAAACATCGATAAACCAACCAACCAATTCAAAGGATACGAGGTAGTGTTGAAGATTTAGAAACAAAACAACTTCAGAATTTTAGATGAATATTAAATTAAAATTACTTTTGCTGTTTGTATACTTTTGCTGTTTGTACTCACAAAAACAATGTAAAACGCGTATAAAACAATTCCATCGATATTTATTGAAACCTTTTTTTTTTATATCAAAACATCGATAAACCAACCAACCAATTTAAAGGACACGAAGTAGTGTTGAAGATTTAGAATTCAGACTTCAGAATTCTAGAATACTTTTGTTGTTTCTGCTCACAAAAACACTGTGAAACGTGATTAAAACAATACCATCGATATTTATTGAAACCTTTCTTAGAAAAAAAAAACAACTTTAGAATTCAAGATAAAATATTAAATTAAAATTAACTTTATTGTTGTTCTTCTCACAACAGTAAAACTTATTGAAACTTTTCTTTTTTAACAGTCAGTTAACGATGAAAATATCATAACAAATGTTTTTCATTAGGGAGCACATCAAAACTCGACCGCGCGGCAACCGCCGGTCCCGCCCGATTGGACCGCATATCATTGTTTAGAACAATAGAAACCGGCTGCAACCGCACGGAACCCCACGGAACCGGCGGTTGACGGGCGGTCGAGTTTTGATGTGCTCCTATACCTTGAAACAGCATCACTGACACCAGCGTACATTTAGATGTTGATTAATTTACATATAACGGTTACTCTCGGTATCGGCGTTTAAATGAACAAACCAAAACAAATCAAACGGGCGGGGGCGTCTTAAAAATAATTCCTCTCTCAGACGACCTATCTATTATGTCAACGGAATTATTTTTAACAGTGCAGTTAGTTTCATATAAAAAAGTGTAAATAATTTCAAAACAAATCTAAGCCAAATTAGCTAAATATCGGATATTGTCGCTATTAAGATAATAGCTGATTAGCCGCTAATATCTTAATTGCGCCTAGATTATAAAAAAGTTTAAATAATTTCAAAAAAAGTCGAAGTCCAAATTAGCGTAATATCGGATATTCTCGCTATTAAGATAATAGCTGATTAGCCGCTAATATCTTATTAGCGCCTACCTTCCTTATAAAAAAGTTTCAATAATTTCAAAAAAAAATTCTAAGTCCAAATTAGCGTAATATCGGATATTCTCGCTATTAAGATAATAGCTGATTAGCCGCTAATATCTTATTAGCGCCTACTTTGATATAAAAAAAGTTTCAATAATTTCAAAAAAAGTCTAAGTCCAAATTAGCGTAATATCGGATATTCTCGCTATTAAGATAATAGCTGATTAGCCGCTAATATCTTATTAGCGCCTACTTTCATATAAAAAAGTTTCAATAATTTCAAAAAAAGTCTAAGTCCAAATTAGCGTAATATCGGATATTCTCGCTATTAAGATAATAGCTGATTAGCCGCTATTATCTTAATTGCGTCTAGTTTCATATTAAAAAGATTGAATAATTTCAAAAAAAAGTCTAAGTCCAAATTAGCGTAATATCGGATATTCTCGCTATTAAGATAATAGCTGATTAGCTGCTAATATCTTATTAGCGCCTACTTTCATATAAAAAAGTTTCAATAATTTCAAAAAACGGTCTAAGTCCAAATTAGCGTAATATCGGATATTCTCGCTATTAAGATAATAGCTGATTAGCCGCTAATATCTTATTAGCGCCTACTTTCATATAAAAAAGTTTCAATAATTTCAAAAAAGTCTAAGTCCAAATTAGCGTAATATCGGATATTCTCGCTATTAAGATAATAGCTGATTAGCCGCTAATGTCTTATTTGCGCCTACTTTCATATAAAAATGTTTAAATAATTTCAAAAAAGTCTTCTAAGTCCAGATTAGCGTAATATCGGATATTCTCGCTATTAAGATAATAGCTGATTAGCCGCTAATATCTTATTAGCGCCTACTTTGATATAAAAAAAGTTTCAATAATTTCAAAAAAAGTCTAAGTCCAAATTAGCGTAATATCGGATATTCTCGCTATTAAGATAATAGCTGATTAGCCGCTAATATCTTATTAGCGCCTACTTTCATATAAAAAAGTTTCAATAATTTCAAAAAAAGTCTAAGTCCAAATTAGCGTAATATCGGATATTCTCGCTATTAAGATAATAGCTGATTAGCCGCTATTATCTTAATTGCGTCTAGTTTCATATTAAAAAGATTGAATAATTTCAAAAAAAAGTCTAAGTCCAAATTAGCGTAATATCGGATATTCTCGCTATTAAGATAATAGCTGATTAGCTGCTAATATCTTATTAGCGCCTACTTTCATATAAAAAAGTTTCAATAATTTCAAAAAACGGTCTAAGTCCAAATTAGCGTAATATCGGATATTCTCGCTATTAAGATAATAGCTGATTAGCCGCTAATGTCTTATTTGCGCCTACTTTCATATAAAAAAGTTTAAATAATTTCAAAAAAGTCTAAGTCCAGATTAGCGTAATATCGGATATTCTCGCTATTAAGATAATAGCTGATTAGCCGCTAATATCTTATTAGCGCCTACTTTCATATAAAAAAAGTTAAAATAATTTCAAAAAAAGTCTAAGTCCAAATTAGCGTAATATCGGATATTATCGCTATTAAGATAATAGCTGATTAGCCGCTAATATCTTAATTGCGTCTAGTTTCATATTAAAAAGATTGAATAATTTCAAAAAAGGTTTTAAGTCCAAATTAGCGTAATATCGGATATTCTCGCTATTAAGATAACAGCTGATTAGCCGCTAATATCTTATTAGCGCCTACTTTCCTTATAAAAAAGTTTCAATAATTTCCAAAAAAGTCTAAGTCCAAATTAGCGTAATATCGGATATTCTCGCTATTAAGATAATAGCTGATTAGCCGCTAATATCTTATTAGCGCCTACTTTCATATAAAAAAGTTAAAATAATTCCAAAAAAAGTCTAAGTCCAGATTAGCGTAATATCGGATATTATCGCTATTAAGATAATAGCTGATTAGCCGCTAATATCTTAATTGCGTCTAGTTTCATATTAAAAAGATTGAATAATTTCAAAAAAAAGTCTAAGTCCAAATTAGCGTAATATCGGATATTCTCGCTATTAAGATAATAGCTGATTAGCCGCTAATATCTTATTAGCGCCTACTTTCATATAAAAAAGTTTCAATAATTTCAAAAAAGTCTAAGTCCAAATTAGCGTAATATCGGATATTCTCGCTATTAAGATAATAGCTGATTAGCCGCTAATGTCTTATTAGCGCCTACTTTCATATAAAAAAGTTTAAATAATTTCAAAAAAGTCTAAGTCCAGATTAGCGTAATATCGGATCAAATTGTTGAATGTTGTGCTTTTTGTACTGCGAAATGTTGTGACCGTGCAAAAGTTTTTGACCGTGCGAATTTTTTTTACCCTACCCCCACCCCCATAGTTCGTACTGTGATAACAGTTTCTGATGTCGAGGTATATAAACTGCTCACAAAAAGTTAGGACACTTTTTTTAATCAAGTATATTTTTATTATTCATTACCCTCTTGTATTATGTTGAATATCAATGGAAAGCTGAAGTGTTCTTCTTTAAAATTATACCAAATTTGCAATGATGGCATATTGCTGGACTTGGCCACATTAATGAGAATGAGACAAAGTCACAAATCAAATGTGCCAAAATTAGCAATTTTGGGTTGCTGTGTGAACAAACAAATTGACACTAATGAAAACAAGCAAGACAACTTACTGATCTTAATCCACTTTATTGAGAAAAATTTACAAGTTGTAGGCCTAAACCTTTCATCACTTACCTTCATGACCTTCTACCTGTTAACCCAGTCTTGCAAATACCCAAACAATGGTTTTCTAAAGAGATGAGGGTTAACTTGTGTGTGTTGTGCTCACTGGTGCAAATCTTTGTGTAAACCATTCATGGTTCTCAAGCATGACCGGTTTGATTATTGATCATTACCTTTTGACTGTTTAGCACAGAAAACGGTAATTTTGGCACATTTGATTTGTCACTTTGCCTCATTCTCATTCATGTGGCCAAGTTCATTAACATGTAATCATTGCAAATGTGGTATCATTTTAAAGAGGAACACTTCAGCTTTCCATTGATATATAACATATACAAAGAGGGTAATGAACTATAAAAATATACTTCATTAAAAAAAGTTTCCTAACTTTTTGTGAGCAGTTTATATACCACACACAAAAGGATTCATACAAAAGAGACACCATACCAATGTTCATTCTGTGGTAAGATTTTCTCTCGATGGAGTAATAAGACCAGCCATAAATGGATTCATATAAAAGAGATACCATATCAAGGGCGGGACCAAAGGTCGTACTGTGAAGGTGATGTGATAAGAGTTTCTATAACTTCAGTGACAAGATATCATTACAGGACAGGATTCATACCGATGTTAAACCATACCAATGTTAATTTTAGTATGTGATGACAAAATTGTAACTTTGAAAAATATCATTCAATATGACCACCCATGAGTAGATTCATACCAACATGTTTGATATCGTGAGGAGCATGCGTGTGGTAATCGAAACAATGTTGAGGAATGATAATACGTTGAGCGGTTGCCCAAATATAGGCGTTAATTTGTCGTGTTTTTTGTTGGTTTTTCAACAATTTGCTAAGATACCTCCATCTGTAGATCTTGTTGGGCATTGTTTTGTTGAAAGTAGCTTACATATTTTTTTTATAGAGGCAGAGATAGTGCTTCGATATTCTTGGTGAGGATGTTGTTTAAGTTATATCATTGTTTTTTATCAAAGTCGGACCGGTGACGATAACACAATACCTTTATTTTCTAAATAAAACAAAACCCATTTAATTGTAGAATAAAATAATAATCAAGGACCTAATATTTTTAGACGTTATTCTTAATTGGCACATTTACGTTGAAAAAATACCTTTGTCATTTCCGAGTATGATGTCCATCTTTATACCACACGCAGAGAAGATTTCTTGATGTACCCCAACATGCTTAGCGCCCCTACAGTACCAACAGGGCTTATCACCAAAACAAACAGGTCCACACATGTGTGACCTCTACCATAGTAATACATGGTGCAGATAAGGTCAACTTGGCCACAAATATGAACAAAGTTGAATCCAAACTAAAACTTTTATTTATAAAAAATATAGGGTCTTTAAGAAAATCAAGAGAGGAGTGTATTAAAGACATATCAATCATATTACTTGCAACAGGATTTTCTTAAAGACCCTCGTTTAACAACTTTATAAGCATTTCCATGCATTTCCATGCACTGTAATGTCGATGGGAACCAGTAGACACTGGTGACAGAAATCATTGGTCATGATGAAAGTGAATCATCCTGGGGTGCATCAAGAAATCTTCTTTGTACCCCACATAAGCATGGTAAGGTTGGGAAGCTATACGTGCTTATTTCAAAAGCAGCCTTATGCCAACTCAGGTAAAACATAACACTATTTGAATCTTGATTTCCATATGAAATCCCCTTCAGCCATACTTGAGTTTAAAATGTCCGGATTGAGATAGACATCAGGCAGCTATAATTATTAACAGTATAATTTGCTTATTAGTTATTAGTAAAAAAGAAAAGTAAAACCCGTTTACTATGAATTTGTACCTTGATTCAAAGCTACAATTTTGGAATAGTTCATACGACTGGCAATATTGGGGTGGGGTGGTCCTCATCGCCCGCTCCACAATCGCCCCCCCCCCCCCCCCCCCTGATGGCGAGCGTTTTGGTGGTACAGGAGAGCCAAGCGTTGCTAGTCATGACGATCGGTTTTCCTCTATTTCGAATGGCAATGACTATGCCCGGGCATCCGACCCACCGGCGGCGCCACATGGGGGGGGGGGGGGGGGGGGGGGGGGGCTGAAGGATGGGGAAAAAGGGAAAGAAAGAGGAAAGAAAAGAGGAAAGAAAAGAGGAAAGAAAAGAGGAAAGAAAAGAGGAAAGAAAAGAGGAAAGAAAAGAGGAAAGAAAAGAGGAAAGAAAAGAGGAAAGGAAAGAGGAAAGGAAGGAAAACAGAGCCTATAACATTTGAATATGAAGATGCTGAGTTGATGATGTGATCAATAAATGATAAAATGACCAAACAAAGTGAGTAACCAAAGGAGCCCGCCTCGACATAGCCCAACATAAAAAACAATAAAAATGTAATGTAACCAAAAATAACCTCAGCAGACGAGGACACGAATGGCCGTAAAAGTTGAATCCCCGTTGGTGTTAATGTAAAAAGGATTTTAATGTTGGCACTAAATTATTTCATCCTAAAACCGCTTGAGTTGGATAACCAAATGGAGTTGAATAACCAACTCCAGATCAATATCAATTTTCGAATAATAATTTCAGGGGGTAAGTTTATTTAATGGAACAGCCTTTTTATTTCAGAGGGTAAGTTTCATTTGATGGAATAGCCATTTCAGGGGGCAAGTTTACAGGAGTTCATCAAACGCTTAAAAAGTGTGTCAGATAAAAGTGTGTCAGTGTCTCAGATAAAGTGTCACAAGTGTGTCAGGTTACGGAAACACCCGTCATCGCCCGATTATCGATGAAAATAATTTTTAAAATAGTAATTACATTTACATATTTTTTAAGGAATATTACCTTAATAATTCTCTTAGTCCTTCTCTCCTTTATATTTTGAATCCGTCGTATACCGGTAGTTTGTATATTAAGAGAAAACTTACTTTTTGCAAATACCCACTGATATTATTAGGGGGAGTACACCCCGGTTTATGGTGTTTACTATTTAAAATGTACGTATAATGGTCACATAATAAGGCCATTTTGTTCCCCCCCCCCCCTAAAATAGCGTCAAACAGTCAAATGCAGTCCAGTACTAGGGGGGGGGTACCGCGCCATTTTGTCCCGAAGCAATGGTTATGACGTCATATTTTTGTCGATTTTCAGAACTCTTGTATTGGATTTACGTGCAAAAAATATGCCCTTGGCATCATACTTTCCCAGGTGTGCAGTTCATTTTAAATTTCAGATGTTCTAAAATGGATGGTTTTCTAAACAATTCGAGAAAGAAAATCGAACTGCACACCACAGAATTGCAAAAAAAGCATAAAATAAGTCAACTTGTTTGTGCCTTTGAACAGAGTGGCGGCCGGGATTGTACAATTTAACACAGTGCATTAACCCATGACCCATGATATAAATAAATTATTTGCAATGCTTTTTTCCAATTAGCGCGGTTAGTGTAGTGGATAGAACGTCGACTGCGGAGCGAAAGGTTGTGGGTTCGAGCCCCATTAGGAACACTTTTTGTTTTATATGCTGGATTTGCTTAGCCTGCCGGTATCATCTGTATGCTTGCCCACCACGTGTGACTGCTGGAGTTTACCGTATCAGTTACGCCATTTTTTTCTCTCGAAAATGTCAAACAAAATTACCGTTCTTTTAAAAATAGGGATTATAATCAAATTACAAACACATTTTGTGCGAGAGCAACACACACATTTGGCAAAAATGGCACAATAAAAATCCGTTCGTGATAAATAGATAGATATGGTTAAATAATTAAACTAACACAATTACAGTCGTTGATCTCTGTGGCGTGCGTAGGTTGGCCATGTCGTTGGCAATCGGAAATCACGGGTTCGAATATTCCTCTTATTTTTCTATTTTTAAACTTGATGGTGGATTAATGTAATATCATTGTTATGTCAATTTTTATCAATTATAAATGCCGCCCATGCGTTTATAGTTTTCTTTTTATTTATTTATCTATCATAAATGTATCCTTGATTTATTTAACTTTGTATCTAAACAATTAAAATGCGTACCGGTAAACAATTATATCACTATTGCTCGATAAATAGAGTGATTTAACTTGAGTTCAGTTTTATTAATGATAGCAAAACTTGTTGTAAAACCATTTTACCAGTACCAGAGTGTCCAACAATTTCTCCTTCGCAAACTTTGGTAATACATTCAGAGATGTCATTTTTAGCTTGTCATAGCTAGGCTCAATTATAACAGTGATTATAAGCAAGTTTGCGACCGGGTTTGCGACCTCTATGATTTTAGGCTGATAACACAATCCCACAGTGCATTTCGTTAAAACAGTGTAAATTATTTTTCCAGGATACGTATCACGTGATAACCACGATCGATTTCGCAAAATATCGCAAAATGGCGCGGTACCCCATCCCCCCCTAGTCCAGTACCGTCTGAAAATCTAGTCTAGCTTGTAGCGCCCTCATTTCTGGAGCCGTCTCTTCGACGGTATTTACCCGGGGGTATTTAAAAACACGGCCGCGTAAACCAATGCGTACGACTGTACACCAGGGGTCGCCAGTGAGCTTGCCGATCGGGTCCACTTTTAAATGAAAATTTGGTCAGCATAGAACTGGTGGCGCTATACTGATCAGGCGTGATTGTAGCAGACGACACGACGCTGGCCACGCGTCTCTCAGACGACCCAATATGTCAACGGGAGTGCACTATTTTGAATTATTTTTAACAGTCATCGCCCAGTTAACGATGACAATTCTTCTAATTATGATGAATTTGTCAAAATGATAAGATTAACATTCGCGATTACGTGTTAATATTCACCTTATTCATTATACGTATTCAACATTTAGGTTTCGCGTGGCCACCGTCGTTTGTTTAAATCCACAACGCCCTCAAACCTATGCTGACCAAATATTACCTTAAACCTGGTTAAACACTGTTAAACGCGTTCAACGCCGGTCACCGACACATTCCGGATCCGATGATTACAATAATTTATGTAATTTATGCAAACGGCCCTGTTTTCGCTACGTGTGTTAGTATACGACTTTCCTATCCCAAATTAATAGTATCCCTGTGTACACTTTAATGCTGTTAATACATCGTGACAGACGAGTAGTTTCGCGAAATTATGAAAGTACCGAGGTGAGTTTAATTTAATATTTCTTTCTTGTTTTATCATTTTTGAATTCATTAAAATATAAATGCGTTTGTGAACATTATTAGATTTTATTTCGTGGCGGGAAAAGTGGTCAAAAGAAGTATTTTTTTTATTACGCACGTATAATGGATGCAGAATTCAACATGCATGACATACATTGACAATACACGTACACTGTCGTCGCGTCGTCTTTTAATATTTTGTTGTACATTGTACATTTCACTCATTCAGATATTTGTAGTATTTATATTTACTAATAAACATTGAACTCTAGCCATTTGCTTATTTGGATACATATTGCAAGTTTACATGAAGGAATTGGTATATGTGGACAACTGAACCTTCAATATGATCATTTATATAAGCAGTTGGCTACCATTGAAAAGGGCGTGGCTCATTTCGAACATGAAAAAAGCTTCCATCCCTCCCTCCTCACTTTTTGAAGACCTGTGCGACGGGAATCGATTTATTTTTATGTGGCCTACTGGCTGAGAAGTTAAGAACATTAAAAACAAATTGAAGTATTTTTTGTCCTACAACTTTCTTTACATGCCAAACAAAGGCGTGCGTGTATTGAGTCAATGCAACACACAACATGTGTATTCCTATGCCTGTAATAGATTACCATTATACCGATGAAAAAGCTGGTTAATTACAGATCACTTAGAAAGAATTCTACATGTAAGCGTCATTTTGAAAATTTGATAGATTTTAAACATCTTGGTATGGAAAAGAAAAATGTATTTTGCCTTTTACTTTCAAAAGAAAAAATAATTTGCCTGTTACTTTCAAAGTTGAAGATGACATCAACAGAAAGCATTGTATTTGTTTATTGATTTTCATTGTTTGTATTACTTTCCCAGCAATGTTACAATGGTAGAACCTATTGTAAAACAACTGAAGCCGTTTGCCTGCATACATCACAGTCATCGGCTCTTCAGTAACTTTGACAGATATAAGATACATCAAAGACGTCACGAAAGACAAAGACATAGATATTGGTTTCGTACATCCATCAGATGGCAATCAACTTTCGTTCAGTCAGATGAAAAGATCGGGCATGAAATAATTCATACGGAAGAGATACCAGATCAAGGTTCTATTTGTGACACGAGTTTCCATTATTCAAGAAGTCCGTATACTATCAGTCATAAAATAATTCATACCAAAGAGAAACCATACCAATGTGCATACTGCGATAAGAGATTCTCCCAGTCGGGTAATAAGAAAAGTCATGAAAGGATCCACACCAACGAGAAACCATACCAATGTGCGTATTGTGATAATAGTTTCTCTTATTCAAGTCATAAGACCAGACATGAAAGGATTCATACCAAAGAGAGACCATACCAATGCTCATTCTGTGATAGGAGTTTCTCTCAATCGGGTAGTAAGAGACAACATGAAAGGATTCATACCAAAGAGAAACCATACCAATGTTCATTTTGTAATAAGAGTTTCTCTCAATCGGGTGATAAGACCAAGCATGAAAGGATTCATCATACCAAAGAGAAACCATACCAATGTGCGTATTGTGATAAAAGTTTCTCTAATTCAAGTCATAAGACCAAACATGAAAAGTCAAGTCATAAGACCATACATGAAAAGTCAAGTCATAAGACCATACATGAAAAGTCAAGTCATAAGACCATAGGCCTACATGAAAAGTCAAGTCATAAGACCATACATGAAAAGTCTCATACCAAAAATAGACAATTGTACCGATGTACGTACTGTGACAAGAGCTTCGCTCAATCGAGTCATCAGACCAGACATGAAAGGATTCATACCAAAGAGAGACCATTCCAATGTGCATTCTGTGATAAGCGTTTCTCTCGGTCAAGTGTCAAGGCCGTGCATGAAAGGATCCATACCAAAGAGAAACCATACCATTGTTTATTCTGTGATAAGAGTTTCTCTCAGTCGGGCACAAAGACTAAGCATGAAAGGATCCACACCAAAAATAAACCATACCAATGTGCGTATTGTGATGAAAGTTTCTTTAATTCAAGTCATAAGACCATACATGAAAAGACTCATACCATAGAGAAACCAAATGTTTCATAACAAATCACGAGTTTCTCCCGGTCGGGTGATAAGACCACACACGAAAAGATTCATACCAAAGAGAAACCATACCAATGTTCATTTTGTGATACGAGTTTCTCTCAATCGGGTGATAAGACCAAGAATAAAAGGATTAATCATACCAAAGAGAAACCATACCAATGTGCGTATTGTGATAACACTTTCTCTAATTCAAGTCATAAGACCCATACCAAAGAAGGCCTTATACCATTAACCAATGTTCTGAGATAAGTGTCTCTCTTGGTGGAGTAATAAGACCAGCCATGAAAGGATTCATATAAAAGATACACCCTACTAAGATTCGTACTGTGATAAGAGTTTCTCCATGTCAAGGTATAAGTAAGACCACACATGAAAGGATTCATACAAGAGAGAAACCATACCAATGTTCATTCTTATAAGTGGTTCTCTCGATGGAGTAATAAGACCAGCCATCAATGGATTCATATAAACTGCTCAAAAAAAATCGGACATTTGTTTTTAATCGTCAATTTTTCAACTATTTCGTGATAAATTTATATTGTGTGTAATACCAATAAAAAGCTGATGTGTTCTTCTTTCCAACGACACCTCATTCGTAGCAATCCCTTGTTTCAGTGCTTACCTACATGCGTAATGTCGAGAGTTCTCATTCAAAATATGCCAAATTCACCACTATTTCGTACTCAACAGATCATCTTCAATGAAGTGTTACATTGACAGCTACACTAATAAACATTGTTTGAAACCTTTAAACAACGCAAGGACCTGTTTTGACAATGTTTAAATACGTAAAACTTGTCAAGTTGACGAACCCCGTTGTTTAAAAACGTTAAACAACAATTTTGCTGTGTTGTAGAGAGATGCTCTATTGACTTTTGAGGACAAATAGTGATGATTTTGGCATTCAGATTGACACCTCCCCATATTTTCAAGCGGTGGCTGAGCTATGAAAAAAGTAATTGCTAGAAATATATGAACATATCCCGGGCTCAGCAATAGAGCATCTCTCTACAATATATAATAGCAAAAATGTTGTTTAACAATTTTAAACTACGGGGCAGGGATATTAATAATTATGGGATAAGAAACTCCAGATCTGTGCCTGTAATCAAATTGGTTCATGTACACAGCGCCCCCTTTAACAGTTGCGACATGCCGCATAAGGCAAGCAGTGGTTGGCTTCGACCATGTTATAGCGCCAACTAGACCAGTTGCGACAAACTATTAAGGTCAAGAGAATCGGGGTTTTATCTACCATGTTACCTACGCCTGTACGGGGGTTCTTAATGTACCCTACCCTACACGTTTTGCGTATTTAAACATTCGTTTGAGCAAGATACTTGAACAACAGCAGTTGTTATTAAGTTTTAAAAAACATTGAGCAGATGACGGAGTTGTTCTTTTGAGCACGAAATAGTGGTGAATTTGGCACATTTTGAATGAGACCTCCCCACATTAACAGGCAGGTAGCATCAGAAACAGGTGATTGCTATGAATGAGGTACAGTTGGAAAGAGGAACACATCAGCTTTTTATTTATATGAAACACAATATGAATATATCACGAAATATTTGCAATATTGGCGATTTAAAACAAATTTCCGAACTTTTTTTTGAGCAGCCAAGAGACACCAACCATAGTTCGTGCTGTGATAAGAGTTTCTGTGTCGAGGTATACCACACATAAAAGGATTCATACAAAAGAGACACCATACCAATGTTGATTCTGTGATAAGATTTTCTCTCGATGGAGTAATAAGACCAGCCATGAATG
This sequence comes from Ophiura sarsii, assembly GCA_035610835.1. Classification (NCBI taxonomy): domain Eukaryota; kingdom Metazoa; phylum Echinodermata; class Ophiuroidea; order Amphilepidida; family Ophiuridae; genus Ophiura; species Ophiura sarsii. The sequence continues at coordinate 32,438,503 of CM069445.1, forward strand.
GATTCATATAAAAGAGACACCATATCAAGGGCGGGACCAAAGGTCGTACTGTGATAAGAGTTTCTATAACTTCAGTGACAAGATATCATTACAGGACAGGATTCATACCGATGTTAAACCATACCAATGTTAATTTTAGTATGTGATAAAAAAAAATTGTAACTTTGAAAAAAATGTCATTGTCAGGGTTCAAGGCTATAATACGCAACACTATACGCAATGCGACAATACGCAACACTATACGCAATGCGACAATACGCAACACTATACGCAATGCGACAATACGCTGGCGTCGTGGCGACGGAACCACGCGGGAGAGAGCAAAACAAAACAAACAGAAAAGGCAGAAGATAGGAGGCTGGAAAACGGGACGGAAGGGCGGATGCCCTGAAGGCCAGGAAGGCCAGGCCGGAAAACTCAAAAGAATGATACGGCTCTGCGTGAATCTTCTGGTATCTTTGGCTAGACTATAATTATAGCCCATCCCTGTTGGATGAGGCCGGAGAACATAAATAAAGATACGGCATTACGAGGATCGTCCGTTGTCTATGACAGGACAATAATCAGTCGAGATCATTCCTGTTGAATGAGAACCGGAGAACATTAATAAGAGATACGATACTTTGGCAGACTTGTGAACTTCCGGTGCAGTGCGGAACATCGCTACTGAGGAACTAACTTCTGTGTTTTGCCCATCTTCTGATCTTCTGGTGGAACATTATACAAACGATAAGTGCACTTATTAGCAGACTAGATCAGTGATCACTGAGCGCGTGAAATGTGTTGCGTTGTTTATTAATGATTTATGTTTTTATTTATATTAAATTGTTGTTTACAAAATCTGGGTATTACAGTGAATTGTTTAATTATAAAGTCCGAGCTAACTCGGGTCGTGACAATTGGGGGCTCGTCCGGGAAATCTCTTTATTTGGAAGAGATAAATTTTGTGTAGTGGAATATATTTGTATTATTAATTTTGGTTGAAATATTTGGAACGATGAGATCAGTTGAGCATTTGGTGGAATTGGATAAAGCTATCGAGGCGGCTAGGTTCGAATTAGCCAATATTAAGCGTCAACTTAAAATATCGGAATGCATTATTACAACGCCGAGTTTTGATGATAATCGCGATGATATTGTGGCATACTTGATCAGATTTGAACGCCTAGCGCAGTATCGCAAATGGCCGCAAGAAGCGTATTTGCAAAAACTAGTGGAATGTCTAAACGGTGAGGCTTTTGATATTTATGCTCAGTTGAATACTGACGAGAAAGTAAGTTATTCTGCGCTAAAAATTGCGTTATGTGAAAGATTTCGGGTAGACGGAAATAAGGGCGGCAAACAGCGGCCGAATACAATAAGGCCAGGGAAATATGGAAAGCGCCCCACAACAAACGCAGGGGTTTCCGTGAATACAGGTCGGGCTGATTTCAATGTTGATACAAGAGAAATTGTGGGGAATAGTCAGGCAAATGCCAGGAATTGTTATAGAATTACGAAAGGTCGGGAAGCTAATAAAAAGCTGATGGATGATGATAGGTATGTTACTTTATGTAATGGGTTTAAGGTACAGATTGTACATGAAGAAGATCCTAAAACCGGGAGATTGGATGGTAAGGATGTTGTTAATAAAGAATGTTTGGGTAGTGATTTGTCAGAGAGTACACTCTTAGAAGGTCAGGATCATATATGAGACGAAAAGGATCAATTTTGATCCAGAAGCGGTATCACATATGAGCTTACCCTTTCCGGATCAAAGTGATCCGACAAGCAGGATCAAAAAGTTTGATCCGAAATGGGATCAAATATTTCTGTCAAATGATACTGAAACGGATCAAAATAATGATCCTGCTTGTCGGATCACTTTGATCCGGAAAGGGTAAGCTCATATGTGATACCGCTTCTGGATCAAAATTGATCCTTTTCGACTCATATTTGATCCTGACCTTCTAAGAGACCCACTGCAAACTATATATCGAGTGCAGTAAGCTTACTACATCGTGTAGGCCTAGTACATCGCAGTGATCGTGACATTTTGTGAGGAGCATTTTGACCGAAAATCGTACTGATGGCACTGGTCAGGTACAAGAAATTTGTTCACAAGAATAGAGCATGTTCAAACATAAAAAATAAAACTACTTTACCGACAAAATCATGTAAGATTTTACAGATTAGACTGGATAACTTACCGCGGTATTTCACCCTTGTTTCAATGGCGACCGAATTCAAAAGATCGTCTGCTTGTCGTCTATCGGTTTGCGAAAGAGTGACGTCAGTCACCTATTGACCAATGAACTTTTTCATCGAATTGATCCGGAAATCAGATCAAAGTTGATCAAGGTGAATTTGATCCGTTTGTTGATATCTATCTGGAAACGGATCAAAACGATCCGAAAACGGATCAAAACGATCCGAAAATGATTCTTAAAGGATCAAAACAAAGTGAGCCGGAAATCTACTCATGTATTTGATCCTGACCTTCTAAGAGTGTATGTGTTCGGAAAAGGTTGTGAGTGAAAATGTTGTCATGGATATGCAGGTGACTGTGAAAAGTCGGGAACGGTTGGTTAATGGGACAATTGGAGAGTCACAGGTAAATGTTTTGGAGGAAATGACTTGTGTGAATGACTTGGAAATAATTTATGGTGATGTTGATGGAAGTGGGAAACAGCATGATGTGGATGTCAAGGAGCATTTTCCAGAGTCACAGTTGGATAATGTCATGGGGTGTTATGATGTTGCTGGGCAGGAATCTGGAAATGCTGTGGATTGCGGGGGTGAAAGTACGAAGTTACATTGTTCAGAAATAGGTGTGAAGATTGATAGAAATGAAGTGGCTTGTAATGTGGTGGCAGAGAATGTTGAAGAAAGCGAAAAGACTAGGAAGTTGTTGTGTGGAATTCCAGTGGTGAAACGTCGGGGTAATAAAGTTGTGAGGGACGGTTGCGTGAGGACTGGATATGGTTTGGAAAGGGCGGTGGTAAATGTAGTTCCTTGGATAGGTAGTCAGATAGTAGAGGAGAAGAAACCTTCAGGACTTGATAGGTCACAGATAAGAGTGGGTAAAAGGTTGAAGTCTGTCATTGTTACAGAGGTCAGGGTTGTCAGGCGAGTCGAGCTGAAGTCCAATTTAAGGCGTTGGGCTCAACGGAATAGAAGGAAAGGGGACAAGTATTTGGGCGCGTATCCGGTGCGCTTAGGATTTGGCGCGCGCATGCCATGCGACTGGAGGCGCAGAAAAAAGTTTGTAAATATACCATGTGTAATTAGTAAATGCCAAGCAGGGCGTAATAACTCGATATTCTAACCACCAAAGGCTATGGGATCTCAATTAAAATTAAAAGATATTCCATTTAGATCATGAACTCTATAATATTTAAAAACACGAGGGTTTCGATAACGAAGGTTGTAATGATTATCGAATGACGCAATATTTTAGTTCATTCAGATATTATTTTGTATATTTATGACGAATAAAATACGCTTAGGATAGACAAATGCTATCTTAAAAATAGCATTCGCCAAAAGAGGGGGGTAGTGTCAGGGTTCAAGGCTATAATACGCAACACTATACGCAATGCGACAATACGCAACACTATACGCAATGCGACAATATTAAATTGTTGTTTACAAAATCTGGGTATTACAGTGAATTGTTTAATTATAAAGTACGAGCTAACTCGGGTCGTGACAGTCATTCAATACAGGGCGAGTCAAAAAAAAGTTTACCCTAATTGAAAAAATCAAAAAAAAATATTCCTTTGCTACCATCTGGAAAACAAATCACGCTATTTGATGATACCGTTAAGTAAATATGACTATTTCTGTACAGGAGCTGTTTTTTCACCAAAAACACGGTTTCAAATTTCAAGCTTAACGAGCTTAATAATGTTTACTAGGATTATGATAGTAAAGCATTACACATCTTGTTTATTAAATAAATTAAGTAGACAATAGACTTGTTCAAAATTGTCTCCTAATAGATTAAAACATGAAATACGGATTAAATGACACAATTACCACACTTAAATCATTTCATATCAAAGGAATTGATCCTTTCGCTGTCGGTATTGTAATTTTGTATTGGTCGTGTCTTATGAAATATAATGGTCAAGATCTGGAAGCGTGTTCGGACGTTATAAATTGGTCACTTTTATTCAAAACAGCGTAAAATAAGTTTCCCTCAACCAATCTAAACCAGATAAAATTCATATTAAAGCTAATCGATTTGTCTTTATACCGTAGTAAATTATTTTGAAAACAAACGAATACTTTTTTCTAAATAAATCGCTGAAGTTGAGTAAACTTTTTTCTGACTCACCCTGTATGACCACCCATGAGTAGATTCATACCAACATGTTTGATATCGTGAGGAGCATGCGTGTGGTAATCGAAACAATGTTGAGGAATTATAATACGTTGAGCGGTTGCCCAAATATAGGCGTTAATTTGTCGTTTTTTGGTTGGTTTTTCAACAATTTGCTATTAAAGATACCTCCATCTGTAGATCTTGTGGGCATTGTTTTGTTGAAAGTAGCTTACATATGTTTTTATATGGGCAGAGATAGTGCTTCGATATGTGCATATAAACAACCACGTTCTTGTTGAGGATGTTGTTTAAGTTATATCATTGGTTTTTTGTCAGGACCGGTGACACGATAACGCAATACCTTAATTCTCTAAATAAAACAGAAACCCATTGTAGAATAAAATAATAATCAAGCACCTGATTTTTAAACGTTCTTAATTGGCACATTTACGTCAAAAGAGGGAGTGCAATCCAACTGAGCATGTTCAAAGCAATTAGTGCTCCGATAAACATTGCAATCTTGTCCTTTGGGTTGACTGCAATGTAATGAACTGTGAACTTCTAGATTTTCCTAGCCTATATAGCGCTGGTAACCAACAAACATTTCAAACTCGTGGGAATATAGGCTATAGTTTGTTCAAGTTAATTTCACTAATGTAGTACGCTCAAATATTGAACAGCTGATAAGTATGAAGATTTGTTTATGATTAGTTCACCCCATTGAGAAACTGCATCACTCTCGTCTTGACTAAATCACAAGCCTTGTTTTTAGTTCACTTAAACCCTCTTCGCCGTAAATGCGCCAATTAAGAAAACGTCTATTACGCAATACGCTAGCTACCAAAGCGCGTATAATGCGTCAAACAGGTGGCACATTGCCAAGTGGATGCGGTGGCATGTATACAGAGAAAAACGCAATTGCGCTTGATGACTTAAAGTTGCCACCATCAAATTCATACGGACTGGTTATGATGCGGCAAAATGTGCGCACAGTCTAATCAAAAGCCATCGTTATGATGATTTACATGATTTGCGTAAGAATAAAAACATACTAACCTGATGCTCCGTGGACTAAAGTATTAGCGATGTCGGTGGACGATCTTCGTACACGTTGTTCCCTCCACGGCGGTATAAAGAAGAACACAGAATTGACATGTCTTATCCTAAGCATTATTATTAATTCACTGATGGGATTTTGTACGACGATTCGGCAAGGTTGAGTATTTTTCAGTTCAGGTATGGTCACTCCCTTACTCTTTACAATATAACCTTTCGTCACTCAAATTGACATTTGACATTTGGATTTGCAAAGTCATGATTCGCATCGATTAAGACTATACATTGTGGAAATATTTCTTATTATTTTATATATAAAGATTATTATGGTAAATTGAAGCACATCGTTGTACCGAAGAAGAGATTCCATAATATAATAAAGAAAAAAACGACAACGAAGGGAAATCTAAGAACCGTCTTTAGGTTGAAATGATTCAGTAAACGTCATGTCAACTTGACGCCGCTTTACACACTAACAACAATAACAAGTTTACCTTTTTCCCTACAATGCACAAACCCATAGTTGGTTGTTTTTTAGTGATCCGTGAAGCAATCAATGTCGACTTATTATGAGGTCAAGCCTGTGAATATTTGAAAAGGCCCGCTTCAGTCAATGCACGTGTGTAAACAATAACGATGCAATGATCTATCAGCATGGCTAATAATAGGCGACATTTATATCGTAAACGCCTTAATACTATCATGATGGACTAAAGGCTCGGTTTTGGTCATACCATATATAATATATAAATAATGATCCTTACACTTGATAGTAATTACCATCATAAATTGTGTTGCATCGGATAGCAAAGTGCATTTTTCTGTCATTCCTTATCTTTAGAAATAACTTTCAATATACCATACCATACGTACCATACAGTAATGTAGAACATAGGCGACGTTGAATAACCTAGCTCACTTTAGTGGTGATACAAATGTCAAGAAAGAATACTTAGACTGGGGTTGATTTTCCAACTCCATCGGTTTTAGGGTTATTTAATTTAGTTGTACATGTATACCAAGGAATGTGATATTTAGAATTTGTCGATGGGTATCCGCGATTACGTGTTTAACACGTATGAATTGGCATTTTGTAGGCAAAATTCGTGACCGGCATCGTCTGATGTGATTGGTATTTATTGGCTCCTCCAAAGGGTTCCAGCTTCCAAAATGCACCCCATAACAGTGCCATAGCCTAATGATATAAAGTAATAGTATAACGTTTTCTGGGTTATGTTATCGTGATTTTTGATATTACACATTAAGCAGATATCCTCAATAGTAAATAGAACTTTCAATCATTAACAATCCATAATCGGTAAAAGTATGAAAAATTACATTATTTATATTAAAATCACATGAACATTAAGTAATAACAACAATTGTGCCATTGATGAGCGCATGTAACGTGGAATTCTAAATTCAAAATAAATACAAATTCGTTTAAAGCCAAAATGTACCTTAAGGGGGATGTGCACCTTCGCATAGCCTCCGTACAACTGCCGTAACTTTTTCATTATTCATTTAATCTTAATAAAAGTATACATTTTTTTGCAGGAAAGGGTTCAATGAATCCAACTATGATCATGAAATTGACCATTTTGGAGAAAATTATAAAAAACATGTTTTTTGACCCATTTTAGGTTTGGAAAAGATAACTCAAAATATATTTTGTTAAATTTTGTCATACTAGTTTTATTATATTCCTCATGCAATTCCCTAGGAATAGTTTTTTTTTTTAATTTTTACTTTATTATTTTTTGAATTACAGACCAAAAAGTGCCAAAAAAACTGTTTTTTAACCTCCAAAATCGTGAAAATCACGTTTTTTGGTAAAAAATCATATTTTTTGGCACTTTTTGTTCGATAATTCAAAAAATAATAAAGTAAAAATTAAAAAAAAAAAACGATTCCTAGGGAATTGCATGAGGAATATAATTAAACTAGTATGATAAAATTTAACAAAATATATTTTGAGTTATCTTTTCCAAACCTAAAATGGGTCAAAAAACGTGTTTTTTATAATTTTCTCCCAAAATGGTCAATTTCATGATCATGGTTGGATTCATTGAACCCTTTTCTGCAAGAAAATGTATACTTTTATATAGATTTAATGAATAATAAAGAAGTTACGGCAGTTTTACGGAGGCTGTACCTGAAGGTGCACAGCCCCCTTAATCAATGTTAATCATGGCAAATCAGTGTAAAAGAGCAAATTTTCGCGCGCTGCGGGCGCTTTTGTTTAGTGGGTGAAGTTTTGTCAGTTCACTTTTATTTCTTCACCCCACAAAACCTACATGTATAGCTAAGCCACTGCAGTACTGTTCCTAATAGTGTAATATCCACATGGCGTTCAATCGTCTTGACGGAAGTTGTTGCTTCGTTTGATAACCTCTCAAATGCTTCCACCAGGAAATGATGAAATAGTGAGAGGAAATTCAACTTCACCCATACGTAATCACATATGTAGGGCAGGCCTACATGTCAGCAGGTCAAGGAGGACACGAGACCAAATACAGATACAGAGGTTATCCATACAGAGGTTATCCATGTAACGGATTAGCTGCCATCTTGTCGGTAATAATAACTAACTTAATATTTTTAGAAAGAAGACACACCTGTTTCATGATATACATGCATGTATAGGCCCATTTCGTAACACGGTTCATGAAAGCTTTGGACGTCATGCACCGATTCAATAAAAGGTTTAGACCGGTGCAATTCCCCTTTGTAATCCGTTGCGCATGTCTACATGGTTTACTCTATTATAGCATATTGTCCTGTATGGTTTCATGAAGAGTTTGAAACCGGGGAGGGGGCCACTTGTAAGCAATAGTGATATCACGTTCGGGTGTATTCTTCCAGAATAGACCCTAAACAAATCATTGTTCTATGACCCGTAGATACCATGAAGAAGTAGTTCACAGATTTGTCCTCCCATTTACATTACCATTTTGCACCCTTAACAAGTTTATGCTTAAAAATAGTTCCCGATTATTGATGTTTTGATGACATCGCACTTATGTGAAAACTACCTTTGTCATTTCCGAGCATGATGTGCATCTTTTTAACCCTACGTAAGGCAATACGTGCTTATTTCAAAAGCTGCCTAATATGGCAACTCAGGTAAACATAACACTGTTTGAATCTTGATTTCCATAAGAAATTCCCTTCAGCCATGATACTTGAGTTCAAAATGTTCGGATTGAGATAGACATCAGGCAGCTATTATTTACAATATAATTTGCTTATTAGATCTTAGTAGAATCATCCTTTGTTATTTTTTTGACAAATTGTTTTTAAAATGGGGTCAATCATTGTGAACCAGATATTTTGTTCAAAACTACAGTATGATCACACTTTGTTTAGGTCTTTTTCACTATAGTGTGGGCTTCAGTGAGTCATACACACATCAAGGTCAATGCCAGTTACAATCCGTGTGTGCGGAAGTGTATGTAATTGCCCATCCCTTATCATGCTTATGGTTGACAAAGCGGTGCCGGCACGCGACAAGTGTGTGGCACGAGACTCTTAAGCCAATCAGAAAGCTGAAACTACATGCGGTCATACCTGGGCAATTGGGTAGAGAATCCGCTCTTTTTCGCAGCGTCTGTTTTGTTTTTTTGGGTTTTTTGGGGGGGGGTTGTATATAAAGCGCAAATGTGAACAATAGCCCAACAGACATTAACAAGGTTAATGACCAGAGTGATTAAAAATCAAACTGGTAACTCTCGAAAGAGAGCTCTGAAAGGCCAATCAATTGGTTCACTGCAACTCAGAAAATATGCATAAAACAAGACACACAAATGGGCAGAGGTTAAAAATGCCAATGAAATTGACATAATAATAAGATAAAAGCCCAAACATAGAGAACAACATCAAAATATAAATTATAGAAAAATAATAATATCTGGAGGTCTGATGGGCATCAAGAGAACCTACACAACAAACTTGAAAACTAAATCTACCAGGAGCTGCCTGTTGTCACCTGTTGGGGCATGACCGTATCACCAGCCTAGCTGGCTACATGCTTTACAGGACCACCATCTCCCCAACCAAGCATTAACCTACACTTAACCCATGACCACCATGCTATTATATGTATCAGTCGGATGTTGAAAGGACTTGAATGAAGGGTGTCATGAAAGAGTGTGAAGGCTATGACAAGTTGAGAGTTTGAGAGAAGATGACCGTGCACACGGCACTTGAAAGCCTGGATTCCAGCTGCTGAAATGTTACCAACAATATCATCTGGAAGACTATTCCATAAGGGAACAGCAGTGTGAATGAAGCTTCTGTCTAAGCAGCGAGTTCTGGCTGTCGGCAGAGAAAGAGCATGGACTGGCATTGATACGCTCGAACGGGTAGCACGGCGTTGGACATATGATGCGGGAAGTAACCCTGCTAGATCTTGTGGGCAGTTGGTAGTATGCATCTTGTACAAGACCGTAGCCGCTGCTACCTGTCGCCTGTGAAGCAGGCTGTCAATTTTGAGCTGTGAACGAGCAGTAGCTTCATTAACTCCAATGATTCTAAGTGCCTTCTTTTGGATGTTGTCAAGCTGGCTTAGGATGGTGGGTGAAGCATTCGCCCAGCTTAGTGAAGCATACTCCATAATGCTGCGGACTTGGGACTTGTAGACAGTAGATCTACCTTTAGCCTCCAGTTTATTTGCAACTTTGCGTAGAGCGCCAAGCTTTTGACCAGCTTTAGTGGCAATGCCTGAGATGTGCTTTGACCAGGTAAGCTTGCTGTCAATGGTGACGCCCAAGATATCCAGTTCTTTTGTATATGGTAGTTTGCCCTCTCCAAAGTAGTAGATATCAAGTTCAGATGGGGATCTTTTCCTGGAGATTACCATGGTCTTGCATTTGGTAGGCTCAACGGTCACTTTCCATTCGTCAGCCCATACTTTCATGTTGCTTTAGATCTCTGTTGAGACGAGCAGCTACTGTGTTGGGATCGGTTGATGACTAAATGGGTGCAAAGAGTGTTGAGTCGTCGGCATATAGATATAGCTCGTTGTCACAAGCATCTACAAGGTCATCAATAAAAACAGAGAACAGTAGTGGGCCAAGGATAGATCCTTGTGGAACAGAAGTATTTATTAGAGCAGTGTTGGATGCCTGACCTGACATGACGACGTTGATGGATCTATCAGATAAATAGTTGTCTATCCACGAAAGCGGTCTTCCAGTAACACCTTTAGCCAGCAGTTTCGAGCAGAGTCCGTTATGCCATACCTTGTCGAAAGCTCCTTTAATGTCAAGGGCGATGACACAAACTTCATCGCTTTGGTCTAGGGAATGGTTCCACTTCTGTGACAGGATTTTAAGGAGATCAGCTGTGCTGTGGCCTGCTCTAAATGCAAACTGTCTGCTAGAAATCAGGTTATTGCTTAGAAGAAAGCGTTGGAGACAGCGCGTTTGGTAAAACTTGCGTAGAAATAATCATCATAATCTTCATTTTGCATAGAATGTAATTGAGCTGTGAACAAATAAAACAACCAGGGAAGAAATATAAATACCCTAGTTGACCAAGTTAAACCTGGTGCTTCATATCGTCTCGATTATTTATTTAGGCAAAGGTTACGCTACCATATCATATCAAGCTTAAAACACGCTTGAAACACGTCATTCTTGACAATAAAGGATTAGTAATATTCATAATACGTTATAAAATATCACTAAAAAATATATTTGATCAAAGTTCATTTCTTTTCTAAAACAAGATTGTTCTTCTTACATATTTCCAGATCCAAAAATGTTATTTTATCGCCAAGAAAATCACGTTTTGTTTGTTCACTACAAATACCCAACTTACGCTAGTTTTGTAATGAAGCAAGCATCGAACATGGTCTCGTTTGGAACGTAATGCGCAATCCTCAAAACACATCAACCGAAAACCGTGAAATCCGAGAATCTCTCCAGTCTAGTTAGGCTTGTACGTACTCGCACTAAGATGACCCCAGATATTTGTCATCTATACAGTGTTGCTGAGGCTCCATTTGCTCGCTTAAAAGCTCTCGAAAGGGTTGAACCGTGCATGAAATACACAAATATCTTATGGCGATTCCAAATCTGGTGAGTGTAGCCTACAAAGGCATTGGCATTTCCCAATGTTATAGTTCCAAAACCTGACATTTTGTTCAAAATGTAGGAATATACCTTTAATTTTGACCCTAGTCTTTAATGGATTTATATACCACAAAATCTTAACATTTTTTCTTAAATGAAATGGTGTGCTAATTCCAAATCTGATAATTCTATATAGTATACCATATGTTAGACTTAGAGGAAAGTGGTCAAATATAAGGGGGTGACACCCGATCATGGTTTTTAATACAATTCACCTATAAGGCATTTTCATGAGATTCTTTTAATGTTTCATATTTCTGACTCTTTTACTTTTCCTAAATATGATGCTCTGTAGTGTTACAAACTGATGTAAAGTCATTCTGTCTCTCATTGAAAGGGCATTACCCGATTGTATAGTCCCCAGGTGTGATGTTGATCCCAAAAGTAGGAATTATCTCTTAATATTGACTCCGTTCTATGATAGAATGATATACCACAAAGTCATAAACATGTTTCTGAACTGAAATTGTCTGCTGATTCCAGAACTTGTGAATGTGTTTTGACGTTGATTTACCGTAATTCTAGATATTTCTATAATTATCATTTAGGCCATGATTTTACTTGAACTGGCAACACTTGTCCCGCCGTGTACGAAACCCAATTTGGTATACGTGGTCAGCAATTCGAGCGGACTCGCCACACCTAACCAAGATGTTATCAGTACTAATTCAGGCCATGTTATAATTAACACAACAGGTGATGCTTCTGATATCTACAGAAGCTCAGATTGGTACGATTTACTTTATTTAAATGATTAGTCGAGATGCTGGGTGCTGTTTACTATATGTGAGTAAGTTAAACATTCAGTGAATAAATAATAATGCATATATTTGTGGAGAAAGCTGTCAAATTAAAGGGGTAATACCCGATTTGTGGTAAAATAATGAACTAGGCAAATTAAGAATATTAAGGAGATTCATTGCGTATTTCTCAATGTTTTATATATTTATTTACTAATGATTATACTCTTTAGTATGCCGAACATGATTTTCTATGTGTTTTTCTTCTTCTGAAATATGATCTTTTGTATGTGGAGTTTCCTTCTAATACATTTATTAATATTATTCCCTCGCCAAATGCCAAAATGCTGTTGGGTCACACTCGTGCCAAATGATCACTACATGCTTTACACACAGTATTTATGGAGTGTGGATACACGATACGCTGGTTAGAATCATCAATTAAAATACAGCGTGTGAATTATTCACCCAAATGTTCATCTGGGATACCGTCATTCTAAATATGCATCTGATTGGTCTACTTACTGATATATCCATATTCAAATTCCAACGGGGCATAGATCTTAGGGTTTAGAGATATGCGCGTATCTTGGGTTGCCGAGGTAATCCATTTTAGCATTACTTTCACCCAATGACCCCATACCTTTTTTCTTACATTCTACTCTTCCACAATGTTTATTTCATATTGAAGTGTTCCAAGGGTCATGTATCCAATCTACAAATTCACAATTTCATACAATCTGTTATTTGGTTTTTCATTTTATTAGGAAACATTCAGCAATAAATACAGAGTACAACAAAAATAGCAAGATGCATTTATACGCTGCGTTGGAAATGCTCATACAACTTCCCGCATTAGGTGACATGACCTAAGGTGACATTAACCTTAGGTGACATGACGTGACATAACCTTAGGTGACATGACCTTAGGTGACATGACCTTAGGTGACATGACCTTAGGTGACATGACCTAAGGTGACATGACCTTAGGTGATATGACCTTAGGTGACATGACCTTAGGTAGACGGGACCTTAGGTAACAAGAACTTGTCACCAATATAGGTGATATATGGAATTAATCGATATCACTACTGTTCCTGCAATAGTGTAGTGTAAATAACAATAGCACACAATGCGGCACTTTGTTTGTACAATGTATATATATATATATCACTTAAAGGTGTATGTTCCGATCACTTTTTGGGGGCTATGATTTTTTTTCACATCAAGATAATTTGATATCAGAAGAATCCCCATATTTCTCTCATTATGTCTGTAAAATCTCAGGGGCCAGAAATGTTCCATTTAGACATGATAGGCTAAAATGTGGTGAATTACTGCCACTGGTGGTTAACCTCCAGCCATTTTGTGTACTACTCAATGGGCAAATTTATTGTGACCATGTGCTTCTAAAATTAGAACCATTGGAGTTATGCAACTCAAACTTTGGAATGCGAAAATTTGAAGGATGACCTTTCATGTAAAATAGAAAACATCAAGTTGAAAATCCGGCCAGCAATCAGAACATCTACCTTTAAGAGGATATCACGAAACTTTGTTTATCTTTAGTATCCGCCGTATTTACATAGAAACAGACAACACGAAACTTGGGTGTCACCTGTGGTGATACGATGGTATATCTATACTCTGTGCTATACTCTATTTGGCTTCCTCTGGACAGTAACGTAATTTAGCAGGCACAGCTTTTACGCACGCGTATATATCTTCCGTCTTTCAGCGCTCGTGTGCATACGCCGTGTGAGTAGTTGCGCGCGTTAAGTACTGCATTAGTAGAATACGCAGTTGCGGCTCGTGATGGCCAAATAGACTAAGGCTCTCAAGTTGCCGGGGAGCTGACGTCAGCGCGTATGCCCAGCAGACATTCTTCTTTGATGTACATGGGAGTTACGTAGTTACGCGCGCGATATCAAGATGCGTTCATTAGAATATTCGCTGACTTCACCCCTCCTAACTTGACACGATACAAAGACCTCACACAGGGTATACTCTGTTTGGCTTCCTCTGGACAGTGACGTAACTTAACAGGCGCAGCTTTTACGCACGCGTATGTATCTTCCGCCTTTTAACGCTCGTTTGTGTACTCCAGCGCCGCGAGTAGGCGCGCGCGGCATGTGCTACAATTAGTAGAATACGCGGTTACGTCACTGTTTCGTGATGGCCAAATAGATTATAGACATTAGACAAGTCATTAAAATGCGTCAAGGAATTTGACATTTTTGTGAGTATGGATCATTTTTAACAGGGATCGAAAGATAATTTGTATTCGCGAATTGTGATACCACAATTGTCAAATTAGACGCCGTGGCGCAATAGTTTCGTGAAAATGACATCAATTCCATTTTAACGAAATGCATATCACGAAATATTATACCCTACAATTATAGTAGACAGATTTGGGCGGGGCTTAATTGATACCTTCAGTGCGTATGGTCATCGCGTTAAGCGTTAAGACATCCAAACGCACTCTTCAAAAAGTTGCCGGCGTTGGCGTTGTGCGTATAACGCAGAGTAACCGTGAGCGCGTATGCGTGAGAACGCGATTATTCAAGTCAAGTTGGTAACAAACTCAGTGGACTTACCGATGTCATAGAGGGGGAATTTGTTGCTGTTTGAGCAGAATAAATCTAGCTAAAGTGATATTTTTATGATAAAAGATAAACTAATAAACTAAATAATAATGAAAAATAAAATATGGTTCGTAGGTTCTTTAGCTATATACGGTGGTCGGTGACCATTCACGACTCCTAATATATGGTACAGCCTATACATTTTGAGACCACTGCATATAGCAAAACAGCTACGAACTACATGTTATTATCTAAGTAAACTCATCAGATGGTACACAAATCAGTATTTTCAAAATTACAACATAAAATAAAGACTGATAAGGCTATATTAAACAAATCATTTGTCTCAAAGCTCCCGCGCGTGTTAGTTAATTGATGCGCGTTAGAAAGAAAGAAGAAAAAAGAAAGAAAAAAAATCCACAAAAAAAAATGTCCATGTCACCGATTCTTCAGATTTTCATTGATCACGTAATTTTAAAAGGTCAGTTTTACAAGGATTTCAATATTTTATATGCATTCCGCATTAGGTTTTGAAAAACTGAAGAGCTTTGAGACAAAAGATTTTTTTTAATATAGCCTAATAAAATTATTACTAAAACAAGTTTCTTTAATTTCAGCTATTGCACAGGATATTCCGGAAAACCTTGAACTGATTATGACGGAGCTCTTGATCCGTATGTTCAATAAAATAAATAAAATAATAATCAAGGCTGTTAATTACGGGCGAAAAATACAGGTTTGTCGACATTTAACCGGTTCAACCGATTTGATGGAAACCGCTTTTTCCAACTTGATTATTATAGCTTACTATTTCATTATAAAGTTTTAAAAATGGATATTCAATGGATATTCTGAGATGTGTAAACATAACTGCATCAACTCGTAGTGTAAAAGTCCAACTAACCAGAGGACTTCCAAAATAAGCTCCAGGTTTTCTCGGGCATCCTGTAGGCTATGTGAAGTTATGAATGATGGAGTTAGGAATGGCATAGCTCTGTAAACCACAAATGCAATGTCTGCACGTGATTAGGATAGATTACCACCGTCATACCGATCGATGCATAGTCCTACGATACATGCCTTGCCTTCGGAACGTGGGTAATCGCGGTATTTTGCAGGAATTGAACTGTACACCTTTTTCTTTTCGGTTAATGATGCAATTTTGACATTAATGCCTTTGTTTACCATATGGTAAGTTACTTTAAAGGGGGTCTAGGTTTTTAGCCCCACTATTGGATATCACATTTTACAACTTTCCTAAGACTGAACTAATAAGTGCTATATAGCATAGGCCTGCCATAATAAATAACCTATATCGCAAACATTCAAAATGTATGTACACTTTTGCTCTGGTTAACATGGTAACCATACAAGCCTCTGATGTCTAAACACCAATGTAACTCAAACACACCAACGAGCACTATAGTTGTGTTTCGCATGAAGGCTAACAATAATATTCCGCACAAAACCACGAAACTGTGTTTTATACCGTTGCCGAACATTAACCGGTAAAAGACCATGTAATTTTGCAACATAATTTAAATTTGAAATCCAATTTACAAAACGGCTTCATGTAGCTATATTATGTATTGAATACGTTTTTGAATGTCACATCAACGCTACATTTTGCTATTGTGTTAGTTGCAGCGGTTTTAGCCAATCAGAGGCCCTGTATGGTTACATTACTATGGCGACCAGAGAGAAATTCACGTAATTTGTGAAAGTTTACGATATGGGCTATGGCATATAACACGCATTGATCCAGTCTTATGAAAGTTGTGAACATTAATACCCAATATAGGGATTAAAAAACCTAGACCCCCTTTTGCACATTGATCAAAGGTGGTTGACAAAATTGCTATCTGGTGGGTCCGATATTCCTAGTGATGAAAAATCTGACAAATCCGTCACAATAAGTTGATTTTGAGCTAATTCGTCAGAGTCCTTGATTAATCCTCTGCTCTCTTCAATAATGTCTCTCGTGCTTTCATTACATGCACTGGCTCCGTATGCTAGTACTCTGCTGGTTAAAAGAACAAAAATAAACCAATAATTAAGATAACGACATTCCAAACACATTTTTGTTACAACAATATTTACGATAACATTTTCATGAAATAGTGTGAAAAATATCTATTTCAAACTTATTTTTATCACAAACATTTTGGGAGTGTCATGCACCCTAACTGTGTTACTTATTTAAGTAGGATCGTAAAAAAAAGTAGGCCTATGCCCAATTGTATAGAATATCGCGTTTTGTTGCTCTCTTTGATTTCAATATAAATGTATCGCAAACATGAATTAATTTGCTTATTGCATAACAGTTCATCAATCTTTGTCTTAGAAGAATATGAAATTGTTTTCAAATTTTGAAACGGTGCATAATTATTTCAGTCAAAATCGATTGTCAGTCTTACTCTCTTTTGAAATCTCTTGAAACAGGTATCAAAATATTCGCTGCGTTTGTATTGTTGTCATGAACACTTCTTCGAGGAGAACCGGGTGGTGTACGTATATCCAGACTACTTTCCGTGCCATTTGGTGGGTGGTAAATTACAGGCTGCGGAATATCCATGGTAGCACAGTCTGTTCTGAGTTCTCCCATTGTACGTCTTGATCTCCTGGAAGCTGTTGTCTAAAATCAGAAATGCAGAAAATATAGAACATTTAGAAACATTTCAAACAGAAAATTAGAAATGTCACCACAATATGGAATAATTAACGATGCAGTTTGCAGATTCTAATAACGATGTGCAATCAAGACTCCGCCACTGCTCATTGGGTTCCACAATCTCTCTACATGGCTACCAATAGGTCATAGATCAAAGGTGAAAGATCAATTTCGATTTCTTATATTTTGATCAATGATTTTAACCCTTCTTAAGCTCCCTAAAGTGTTTTTTTAAATGAACTTAGCTCATTTTAATGAGGAGACAGCTCAGATGATGTCGGAAACCTCGTTAGATGAAGGTATTTAACATTTGGAACTTTTGAATGGTTATTTCAAGTTGATCTTGAGCGTGTTGAGTTCAATCCAATCAACAATCTGCTAATTACCAGATCAGTGTCCATTAATGATTGAATTAATTCCAGCGCCAAATCAATCTTCTCAATCCTATTGTTACACCTTGACAAACTATTTGGATACAGCCTTAAACCAGAGAATCATCCAAAGTTGCATGTTTTATAGCTGCCAATTTTGCTTAGTATTATATGATATCATTGTCTGCTTACTCTAAAATCCCTCCAAGCAGCGCTTATTGTAGAGCGCTATTAATTACTGTTTCTATACCTATGTTTACCCAGCCATGCACGCAAATGAAGTGATTATGTAGGTTAACACATCAGCATCTTAATCGTTAAGGTTTTACTATACCAGCATTAATTCCGCAATTGCTGGGCACTGTCTCTCTAAAGGGCTCAGCAGACTCCACAACACTCCAACGCTGACCGTAAGCGTTGACCACCATATAACCGACCAATCAGGTTCGAGCGTTGTGGAGCCTGCGGAGATCTTTATGCACTTTTTGCAATTCCCCATCCCAATAGTGGTCGTCGCTTGTCACAGCTTCAGTTAGTGCAACACGCCTGTTTCTATTATTTTCGGCTTTAAAATACACATGCGCCTGAAGGCCTACAGGTGATCATCAAAGCACATGTATGGTGCTGTTTAAAATATTCACCTGATAACGAAATCCGTCTTGTACTTGATTCTGATGTGTCTTCGTCAATAGCTGAGATACTTGCTCACGGCAGCTTTCGATTCTTGCATCCCAGATGACAAGTTTTGATTCAAAGTCTTCAAGAATTCTTGGGTATTTATCGTTGATGAGTTCTGTCAGTTGGGCGTCAAGACTACGGATGTCGGATTCAATTGGAGCTATGTGTCTGAAAGAGGAAAGTATAATATAGTCTTGTCTATTGTATGATACCAACATGAGCACAACAACTAAGACTAAGAGCAAAAAAAACACCAGATATTTATTTTCAATTTTCTTGTTTATTACTCTCATTATACTACTGCAACATAGTAGCACTCAAATAAAGTGCAAAGGCGCGATCATTATTACTAGGAGCAATTTGATGTGTGTTGTGATTTGATATTGCAATGGATTACGGTCATACACTAGCTTGAACTTCGTCTTTCGATTCACAGCTTTCTCTTGAGATGACATGCCATGTCTAAACCCTTCCTTTGGCTGTTCTTCGCGGTGTTGACACACCATGGTGCGGCGATACTTATAAAAAGTACTTTTTCAAATCATCATCGTAAAGACATTGATATTGACACGACTTTTACTTCAAATTAACTCAATTTAGTTCGTACCAGTTGCCCTTCAAGCGATCTTCAACAGCAATTGCGGTGGTTTCCGAGGCAATGCCGCATCATTGATGTTTTCCTATTTCAGAACACGCTAATTACCATCGCATGCACCCACCTGCTTTGACATAACACACGCGCGATAAAATGTGTTTCTGCGCTTTGCTAGAATCTGAATTGGATACCAAAATAAGGCACTTGTGTGATTTCTAGGCCTATATTCTGGCGTTATGACTCACACTACACTATCAAACTCTGAGACAATCTCAAAGATCTTCCACCCATATACTCTTTGTAATCTATGTATATTACACTTACCCAAACCATGTCATAAGTTTTGAATGGGATTCCCGCCAATGGTGTTCGCAATGACCTGTTAATAGTGATTCTGCTATAGATGTCTTCTCTCGAAGTTTTAACCTAATCAAAAATATATGAAAACATGGCTGGAATTGATTAGCATTAAGTAGATGCATCAATCTTTTGCGGACAACTTTTTAAAAATTGTCGGGACCGATAAAGTACGGTATAGGAGCACGGCACATCTTTCCTGATACAATTTTTATTTTTTATTTTTTTAAACAAGACTTTTAATCAAAATAAGCTGATAACATTACAATTAAATAGAAAATGTGATACTTACTTGTCCATTTTATGCAACTGAATTTCATTGTAACCAAGATTTTTGCACTTTCTGTCTTGACGATATTGATTCATTATATCATCTACGTCTTCCCGAATGACATCAAGTCTTTCACGGCTGTGACAAAAAACAACACTTAACATTATCACGCAATTCATCATCCAGAAAAATGACCATTAAAATATGGATATGTTTACATGATAAAGTCAACACTAGTGCCATTTTCAAAATGGCATGACCAGTTCAGGACTTGCTGGGAGTTTTACGAATTCGTAAATACCAATCCGTCGAGCAGACGATCCTATTAACACTGTTGGCCATCAATTGTGAATACCCATTGGTTTCAACTTAAATCTAGTATTTGATTTTATGATTGCAACATTTAATTTATTTTATCCGAAATTCTTTCATAAAGCTAGTATAACCGCTTCATGGGTCCATTGGAGTTGGAAAATCGGCCTACTCTAGAGTGAGTATTATTTGTTTTCATCTTTTCATCATAAATTGTCCGTCGTATTCGGTTGATTACGTAGCCTGGTACGCATACTTATTTGACCTGAATACTCGTGAACGAGACTATGGCATTTACTACATTTTGAACCTCTAGCGTTGAGTTATTCAGTTTCCGCGGGACATTTGATTACAAAACCTAATGCATGTCTATAATATTTTACTGGCAGGTAACAAATGATATTAACTTTCCATCTTCGGTCAATGTACTATCATTACTCCCTATATCAGTTCAGAGACTACTTTTCTCTTCCGTTTTTTTGTTGTTGTTGCAAATGACATGACAGAAAATATGTGATGTATCTTACCATCTATCGTCTGGTTGACATCCATGCTTACTATCCCAGTTTAAAGTTTCCTTGGCGTCCTCACATGCCTTTAATTTTTCATTAACTTCCGACCGCTTTGTCGATAGCTGTGAAAAAGTAGTCAAGTATCTTATTACTATTTATATCGTCATTTGCTTAAAATGTATGCCATATTTATTTTCAACTTTGCTTCTTGATGGATTAGGTGAGCAAAACAATTTGGGAAATGAGCTCTCAAACATCCCGTCAAAAGGATGGCGCCATATATTGTATTCCATGTTATTTTCAAGATGGGGTCGGTGGCCATGTTTGACTTAGATAGCAGGGCAACCCGAAACTCTTCTATAACGGGTCCAGGTACTTTGTTATGCATCGTGCAAAAATCGCACTCAAGATCAAATTTGGTTTGTGTGAAATTTCCAAAACAATGACGACGAAATACGGGTGAATCCTTGTCTCATATTGAGCACTAAACATAACAACTCTTCTAGAGAAATCTGTTGGAAGGTGGCTAACCTAGTCTGTAACTAATTGTAGAAGTCTGAAACTCTGCTTCCCGAATTGAAGCCACTTCTTTCAATTGAAGCCACTTTGAAAGATGTTAAGTTGCATCGATAGAGGGAGCTGATTTGATTAATTTCTGTATGAGCAGGAATGCTGTGAATCCAAAATCGCATAACATTCCCCCATAACAATGTATGTGTAAAAAAAGTAATCATTTGAGACAAGTTATTCATACCGGATGACAACATCTGGCACGCGATACAAAATGTAATCCTTTTGTTTTTATGTGTGGGAGTGCATGCAAATGCTGAAAGAACATGTTCCAGTTAAACTTATTATTGATTATTGACTTATCTTGTGATAAGTATCGGTTCTAATATTATACTGGACTAGGTAGTTTAGTTTCAAGATTTCATATATATATATATATATATATTGATCGATCAATACTATGAAGTCACCGTGTTAATTTATATTTCTGGTTTTATAACCCATTGTGGACGGTTGGGCGTGAGGTTATCTGTGAGATCACAAATCGTGTTGTGTATGCTTGTTATACTCTTATTGCACCACGCACAACATTTATCATCATGTATGAAAACCTCGCCTTACACTATTTATATGGTATATAGAAGGTTGTGCGAATGGTTGACTGTGAGATCACAAATTGTGTTGTGTATGCTTATTATACTCTTATTGCACCACACGCAACATGATATCATAAACTATTTATATTGTAGACAGTTGTGTGTGAGGTTGTCTGTGAGATCACAAGTGTTGTTGTGTATGCTTATGATACTCTTATTGCACCACACGCAACATGTTATCATCCTGTATGAAGACATCGCCTTACACTATTTATATTGTAGACAGTTGTGCGTGAGATTTTCTGTGAGATCACAAATCGTGTTGTGTATGGCTATTATACTCTTATTGCACCACACGCAACATATTATCATCCGGTATGAAGACATCGCCTTACACTATTAATATTGTAGACTGTTGTGCGTGAGGTTTTCTGTGAGATCACACATCTTGTTGTGTATGGCTAAACTCTTATTGCACCACGCAACATGTTGTCATCCTGTATGGAAATTTTGCCTTACGTTCGCGGAGATAGATAGGAGTTTCGCATCCATAATGTACAGTATTCATGATCTAATAATTATACTCACCATGTCAACTGATTGCTTAGCATGAGTAATCTCTCCCCGCAATCCTTCCAATGCCATAAGAGTGGAATCATATTCAATACGGTCACTACTTTTAGATGAGTCGGGAACGGAGGACTTTAATAATTGCAGCAATAAAATGACATTCTCCTGTGCTCGTTGAGTACTATATTCTATGACCTGTTGCTTTGAATTGACGTCGGCAACATGAATCTTTAGTTGCAGTATTTGATTCAATGTGATGGTCCTGTTGAATGAAGAAAAAATGTTGATATGCATATATTCATGGGCGTCTAGCATAAGGGTTGTGTGAAACATGTCACCTTTCGCAATGTTAGAGTTGCCCCTCATATGTTCAATAGGGATTCTCTTACATTCATCACCTGAGGTTTGTAACGTTTGTTACAGTCAATAATGATGACCTTTTCAACAATCCTCCCGCAAATGGTCCCATTTTACCATGAATGGCGTAAATATGGGGTTATTCATAGCTCGTCACCTATCACTGAACTACGGAGTCTTGGAATGCATTGCTTTTATTCCGTGATGAATGACATGCTCGTTTACGACAACAACGGCAGAAAATGTTTAACTGAAAATAACATCTACATTTCAAAATTCAAATATTAAAGACGATTTTTAAACAATATTTTCAGACCTTAATATACCATACGAAATATCTTCGGGTGGACAACTTTTTTGGTAAAAACAGACAACAGGGGAACAGTTTTAGCGCATTTAGTTCTTCATACTTAAAATGGACGCCATGGCTTATAATCGCGCACGCGCACGCGGTTTTTGCCCCATGTACTCGTCACGCATGATGCACAGTGCGCTTGTTGCCGCTCATGTGCGCCCGCATCCTTCTGTATTAATTCGCTGCTGTAAAGAGGCTTTGCCAATTTGGAACTCATCAAACTATACCTTACATATATCAGGCTATTCTACAATACTTCTACGAGTATAATATATGGACTTACTTGACTGCCTTAATTACGATATTACATGTAGAAGTAATGGTCAATAATAAATGCTGTTTCCTTTGCATGAAACGAACAACTGCAGCACAGAGCTATAGAAACAAAAATAGATAAATATAATTATTAATAATCATCAACACTTGACCACGGATTAATAACTGAACCGACCAAACATATTACAGAAATAATGAGAAAAATATTGGGGTTCTTCTGATATCAAATTATGTTGATGGGCAAACAAATCTAAAGTGATCGGAACATACACCTTTTTTTTAATCATACCGTTTCTTTAGATAATCAAAATTACCAATTATATATCTTGGATTTAGGTTTGTCTGTGACTATTTTGAAAAAGGGTTGATGAGTTTTTGGTAACATAAAAAAATATGTTGTATACAATGTTGATATTGACTGTGGATACCATAGTTTTTAAGCTTCACAATCGACAAAAAACAACACATCGTTAAATGTGTCATGCCAGTGGCGTAGCTAGTATTTTTTTCAGGGGGCAAGATTTTAGAAATTTTCGTAAAAGGTTGCCCTCAAAATAATTGCAGTCAACTCACAACAACAACAAAATTAAGGATATTTTTCTGTCAGGGGGGAGCTGCCCCCCACCTCCCTCCTTAGCAATGTGTCATGCACATAATTTGTTTAATAAACGTTGCGTTAGAAAACGAGATTTATATATTTTTAGGAACACTAGATTGTTTTAATCCTACAACGAGGTTACTGGGAGCTTAGACCTAATTTGAGGGTACGGTGGTATGTATTAGGGAATGTATGAAATTAACGAACATGCTTGGACGGTGTGTCCGTGGTCAACAGTAACACAAATGGAACACTCTAATTAAGTGACAAAACGTAGAAATATAATTTGGAGATATTATATGGGGTATTGGTGAAATATGTGTATTAGTGATACCTACCCTCGCCAATGGGTAATCTGCTTCCAATGAATAATTGGTTTTAACTTCAGGTGTGGCAGCTGTAATTCAAAGATATGACAAGAGAGAAAAAATAATGCAGTTTTTAAAACACATTTATGAAGCGAATACCGTATTCTTCTTAAGTTTTTGGATCACGCTGTATATGAATGGTGTAATGTTTTAACAAGTTCCAAAGGAAACCCTGCCAAGAATGCGTGTTAAATAGTAACGATCTTTACAAACTCCACATAAAAGCTGTGCATCATCCCTGGGAAATCTTCAGCCAAACTCCGGAAAGGGTGCTTTGACGATCTGATCAGGAACGGTTTCACGTCTTTACAAACTCTTACAAATGGAAGGGTAAACTTTGACGCCAGAACAAAGTTGTAAAAAGTAATGAATTGAATAAATCTTGAACGGGTAGCTTTAACGTCATACCTAATTCCATGCCGATACCAAGAATTTGAATGTATAGGCCTAAACCTTCTTTCGTACATCATATAGCATTTCCACCCGCTTCTAAATTTCAGCTAGGCTCGCCCAATCAACCCCAGCTTGATTTGACATCAAGCACTTTCGAGCACTTGTCAAGAGGCCACTATAAACATGATAAAGTACGCATAAGCCAATATGAAGTACGCATAAGCCAATATGCGTCACGACATTTCTAGTGGCGTAAATTAAATACTTACGAATATTTGGTGGAATTGGAGCGCCACGTCCACTGAAGCCGTGCGGTAGTAGAATTATGGGTTTCTCCTCAGATGTCTCCGGATATCCTTCACACAACACGGAAGAGTCCGGATGGAAGTGTGCATCGTCGTAGATGAGGATCTGCTGAGCAGATGTCAACGTAGTTTGCTTCGTGATTTGTTCCTGAAGGTCTGCGTATCTGTATTGATGCAAATGCATGGTACAGGTTAACGCTTTCCGCTTGGCAGTCGTCTGCAGACGACAGTTCCAAAATGTCACAAAATGTTTCAAAAATGTTACAATTATTGAATTGCATCACCACATTTGGAATCACCATGAGAAATGCATTAACATAAGTACAAGCATACCTAGTAGGCCAATTGGTTCCGTAGTTCTTAAGATAAGAACGTTTGGAGGTTCTGAACAATCTAATTTGTATTTCGCAAAACTAATAGCCGCGTGGAAAGTGTTAACTTTAATATATAACACAGGGTGTATTGATTTCCTTTTGACACTTTTCACAAACTGTTTACGGAAAATTCCTAAAAATGAGTGATAGCCCCAACTTTTAGTCGCAGTATAATGTCAATGGTACAAATCTGTCTGAAGCCGGCGAAGGATTTTGCAAAATTGAAGCCCAAATGGTAGAGTATGATTAATATTTATGGTTCAAATAAGTATAAATGTGCGCGAAGCGGGCACTTTAGATATATATATTGCAAAACCTCGATCGAGTTAGTTCGGTAGGCCTATTCGCGTCAAATTCCATTTTCATAAACCTGTGCCACGTTTTATCAGCGAGTTTCGTGGAAAAAGTGTATTTAAGTCCCAGATAGGGGCATACTGGTATATCAGTATCGTTCAATACTGGAACATAAGAGTTGCCAGTATCGCTTGATAGTGGTACGAAATTACCGTTGCAGTATCGGTCGATACTGGAACACCAAATTGTGTACGCCCAATACTGGAACATGTTATAGTTGCCAGTTCAGAATCTGGGACCTAGATTATTCGTTTCCTAATCCACCACAAAATACTTAATGTAGATTTAGAGTTAAACGTGGTGGTCATATTAAGATAACATTATTGTGAAGTGTGGATCTTTTACTCACGATCGAGTCGGCTCAACATAAACCCGCAACAGCCGTGAAGAACGAACACACAGTATGTCAAAGGCACGCATGGTAAGAATGCATTGAATCGTCTCGAAGAATTTAGCAAAAGACCACATTTTCGTGGTGTTCGATTGTAGAAGTCCAGCCAGCATCCCTATTATCAAAACTTGCAAACCTCTGTGAACAAAACATAAAGAGCGTATTTAAAAATAGAGTATTCGCGTGTATTAAGTAATATCATATTTCATAAAGGTCAACTTAAGATTAATCTTAAGTTTACAGGACTTTTTAAGATAAGAAAAGTTCCTAAATTCCTACACTGCAAAAAGGTTGCTTAAATATTTACTCAACATTTTACACAACGTTGTTGAAGTATGCAACCGCTTAACAGTTGCGTAAAATTTACCCAACACCGTTGGATAACATGTTTTCACCAACAGTTGAACAATTCCAGTTACTCAGCAGTTGCACAATTTTAATTACACAACAGTTGGGTATTATTAATTAACCATTTGTTGGGCATTTTGTGACTGTTGCTTAATTTGTGAATTGTTTTCATTATATATTGAGCATTTTTGTACAGCAACTGTTGCTTAATTTATCAAATATAGCCATATGTTGGGTATTTTATTTGTGTAAAGTTTTTATTATATATTGAGCATTTTTGGTATAGCAACACGCAGTAGGCAAAATAATATGAATTCTGGGCGATGCAGCAGAGCTACATACATCACTCCCTCCCGGTAGTGAACCGGTAACTTGTAATGGGAATTCAAGGCGATGCAGCAGAGCTACATACACTATTCCCGTTCGGTAGTGAATTTGTAATTTATTTTAACATGTTATCAAACTATAGGCTTATACATGATATCTGACATCTCTTATCAATGGTGTTTTACTGTGAACGTTTGCAAGAGCTATCTGGGTATGAAGGTATAAATAGTCCATATTATATAATACATAAACATATTTATGTGATTCTTTTGGTGCAAAATAGATAACATGACATGAACTATTCAGTATATGTCCATGTCGTGTTTTTTGGCTATAACAGTCGATCTAGAGTCGACTATTCAATATTCATCCCCAGTGACGTCGCTATACCACCGTTGAAATGATATTCATAAAAAAAATATATGTCAAACAAGGATGGCAATTTTAAACTATTTGTCAGTGTATTCCGTTTTGGATGCCAAGACAGAATAAATCTAATTGTGGTCCTGCGCTGCAAAAAGGTTGCTTAAATATTTACTCAACATTTTACACAACGTTGTTCAAGTATGCAACCGCTCAACTGTTAAGTAAAATTTGCCGAACATCGTTGGATAACATGTTTTCACCAACAGTTGAACAATTCTAGTTACTCAAAAGTTAGGCAATTATATTCACTCAACAGTTGGTCAAGTATGCAACAGCTCACGAAATTGGATTTTTTGGACAACAGTTGCCTAAAATTCACATGTGCGTAACTTGCATCAACTGTTGCGTGATTGTCCTCAATGCTCATGCAACAGTTGCCAAAGTGGAATATTTTTACGCAACATATTTTAGCAACAGAAACAGTTTCCACCAACATTTTAAGGACATTGTTTTCGACGAATTGCTCAACGCTGGGGATTTTTTACATTTATACAACGCCTAACTTTCTACATATATTGAATGAATTTTAATCAACACGTCAACCAACGGATGATAAAAGTACTTTTAGCAACGTATTTTAAGCAACCTTTTTGCAGTGTAGTAAATCTTCTTAAATAAAAATATTAAAACAAGATAGATGCTCTGATTGCTTGCCCGATTTTTAACTTGATGTTTTCTTTTTTACATGAAAGGTCATTCTTAATATTGTCTCATTCCAAAGTTTGAGTTGCATAACTCCAATGGTTCTTATTTAAGAAGCACAAGGTCACAGGAAATTTGCCCATTGAGTAGTACACAGACTGGCGGGTGGTTAATCACCTTTGGCAGTAATTAACCACATTTTAGCTTTTAATTTCGAAATGGAACATTTCTGGCCCCTAAGATTTTACAGACATAATGACAAAAATATGGGGATTCTTCTCAAATCAAAATATCCTAATGTGAAAACAAACATAGCCAAAAAGAGTTATCAGAACATACACCTTTAACTCTCTTATGAAATCTTAACTAAACACTGCCTGTAGACAACTAATTTCAGCAAGAACTCCCAAATGAGTGAGCAAATTTCTTCTCCGCAGTTTGATACCTCATTCAACAAAATCGAATGGATACTTTTAAAGTTATGGCGATTTCAATGACCGCGCATGCAACAGAAAAGTTGCACTAGGTATAGGAAATCATTGATTTGTGTGTGATTACGCACTGAAAAAACTCACAGCTTATCAGCTAAGACTTGTATTCTTCACAGCCAGATACACCCTTTGTCCCGCACATTGCGGTTATCACTCCAGACCCAGTCATCTGTCTCGTTCAGATAGCACACAGATATGACAGTAATCACACACAAATCAATGATTCCTATACCTAGTGCAACTTTTCTGTTGCATGCGCGGTCATTGAAATCGCCATAACTTTAAAAGTATCCATTCGATTTTGTTGAATGAGGTATCAAACTGCGGAAAAGAAATTTGCTCATTTAATGTATATCTCAGATTTTTCGTACCGATTATATATTTTGAATTAGCGAACCTCAAAGCACCTGGTCAGGGACTTTATGTGCTAGGTGTATAGCGTATGACTAACGTATTGGTAGCGTATCACTATCTTATAACAAACTTATGACAGCGTATCACAGCGTATGCGAGCGTATGGCCAACGTATGCTTAACGTATTCGTAGCGTATGTCTGCCTTGTTCGGCGTATCCTCAGCCGGATCCTCAGCGTGTCCTCGGCGTAGAACTGCTGTCATGTACTCTTGCCGTAGCCTATCATCCGCCCCCGCATCCGCATGCTCTCTGATGATGATGGGTTGATATGTGCTCAGCACGCCATACCCTGAAGAAGCGAGAATGAGTTACTCGAGGGACCCATATGTATTGTAGAAACACGTTATGTACGTTACACGATCGCCAGGCATAAGTTGTGCGTAAAGTGGATACGTCAGAATACGTAAGGCATAGGTTAGACATACGGCACATGTACGTTAACTTCTCGTTATCACTACGTTGGCTGTACGTTTCCCCGTCAGCCGACGTACATCAACGTATACCAACTTACAAGTAACGTACCTCTAACGTATGTCTAACGTACCACGAACTTATCGGGAACTGGAAGCTGGGGATACGTCATTTAGGTTAAGATCACGCTGTGATACGCCGAGAAATTTTGAACATGCTTAATCATTTTTCGCGGGCTCGACGTGTTCTAAATTTTCACAGCGTATCACAGCGTGATCTTAACCTAAATGACGTATCCCCAGCTTACCCATGACTTATATCAGCGTACACCAACGTTTTTTCGATATTTCGCATACGTTGGCATACGTTCAGGCGATACGCCATGGTGTGACAGACCCATAACTGTTCGTCGCATTCCGTTGATAACGTAACCTCGTTGATGTACGTCGGCTGAAGGGGAAACGTACAGCCAACGTTGATAACGTATATATGTGCCGTATGTATAACCTATGCCAGATGTATCTCTAACGAGTCTCGACGTATTCTGACGTATCCACCTTATGCACAACTTATGCCTGGTGGTCGTGTAACGTGCATAACATGTTTCTACAGTACAGCTAGCGTATGTGTCGTACAGATAGCGAGCATTCGGCGTTTTAGGAACTCATTAAACGCGGGCAGTGTATTAATCAGTAATAGAGTAAACTTACCATAACCTGCAATCCCTTGTATCACCCAATTTCCAACGTGAACTCCGGTGGGTAGGAACATGCCAAATGCGCTACGCATTGGTTCCACATAATTTACTTAGACGTTGGGCATAAGTCGAGAACGCTGGACATGAACTGGCCATAAGCTAGCCATTCGCGGATGAAACGTCGGACACGGCTGACATACGCTACGAAAACGTTAAGCAAACGTTTGTCATACGGTCGCATACGCTGTGATACGCTGTCATAAGTTTGTTATAAGTAAGTGATACGCTATCAATACGTTATTCATACGCTATGTATACGTTCAATACGCTATGGATACGTCCATTCCAACACCGATGTCGACTTTTCCTATGCAATTCGTTGAAAAGTTGGACGTTCTTGGACTATTCTTCTTAAATTATGAACGCGGACGCTTTAAATATCTTTTATCTTACCAGATCCCCAAAATGTGTTGTGTTTCATTTGCCTATTTTAAAGGTTTATGGTGCAGAGACCACGATGCACATTCAGTATTTTACACGTTACACAATTTGAATTACCTTATACATTCATTAATAGAAAAGTTAAAACTGTTCGATCCCATAACTAGCCACCGGGATTGCGACCTTGACACTTTTCGCTGTCGAAATGTGACGTCTCAAAATCGATCTTTGCTAGGTCATCCGGTGCCCGCTAAATTGGGTACTGAACCAAGATCAAAATGATCGCGACATTAACTTATGGGTTATTCCTCCACATGCCCCCTCCCCCCCCCCCCCCCCCTCCCCCAACAAAATAATAATAATAATAATAATTTAAAAAAATTGAAGACCCTAGTTACGCCACTGACAAAGACGGAGAGTTGATACGCCTGAGCAAATAGTACAAAGTCTGCATCAATGATGACTCGCGGAAGCCAAATGAGCTTCATACTCTTAATAGCTTGTACCAAATAAGAATGAAGGGACGAAACTGGATTTTGTTAAATGCACACGTTAGACAAATTAAAAAGCAAGTTTGTTTCCAGAAGCAAGCCTGAAAGTCAAATGCGAAATGCTTTTTTTTCTTTTCTTTTTTTTTGCTCAAATTCATAGTAGAGATTCACTTGAAATGGTTTTATTTAGTCAAATCTGTGCTTTTTTGTTACTCTTATGCGCGCTAAAATGTGAGATTCGTCGCGGATTTTCACTTTTGTGTTTGCCGTATGTGCCCAATCGCCATCTTGAAACATGTTGGACACAATTTCGACAAAAGATGGCGCCCATCAAAATATTTGTTTCCCTTTTTTCTATTAAAAAAAATAAAGGCGCAAGAATCTAGGGTCTCAATGAAATGCGCGCGCACTACTGAAAACAAACTTCTTTTTTTGGCCTTATAACTTAACGTTTAGAATACTAACAGTTGACTATCCTTACTAAAGTTTAGTCGATAGTTACAAAATATTTTGAGAATTGACACAAATGTTCTATTGCTTACGATGAGAGTTTACAGCTATTGGGTAATGCGGTTCCATATTCAATTGGTCCATCCTCAGAGTCGCGTTGCACGGCTGAAATTACTCCAGGTGATTTTTGTGCAGTCATCTTATGCCTGTAAACAGAAGAATAATGTGTTGAATATTTGTCCCATACATGTTATCTGCATATTTTGACAATATAAAGATCGTGTGACAACCCCAATATTCTTTATTAACCGATATCTTTAAGTTATACAATCTACGTTCAAAAATCCCGTAACGACGTTACGGGATCTTTGTAGAGTTCTTCTTAACCCACTTAAAATGTACGGCACATACGGACGCACGCTCCCCTTGGTCATGTTCCTAAAGCGGAGGAACAGCAAGTCAAATTTCAGTGCAAAAGGCGCATTATTTATCTAGATTTAAACCCTAACAGCCACAAGTGCTACTCTAACGCTGAGCTAATACTAGCGTCCGTTTCCCACCCCAGCCTATCTCGTGCTGCGATCATGGCGTGCTATATATGCGCTCGAAAAACTTCAAAACTAAAACGACGCCTACAACGTTATAAATGCGCAGCTGAGATTAATATTTTAGAATCATGCGTAACTCATAATTGGCTTCAACCTAACATTAATGTGCTCCTCCAATAATTCATCGTAGTTTTAATGGAAATGAAATTGAATCAATTACTTTCATTTCTCCAATTTATTTGCTTCAAATTTTACAAAATTCGCAACAAAAACATTTTAATTGTTATTACTTGAATCGCCTGTTAAAATCAGGATATCTTTAGTAACTATTACAACCTGGCAAGTGAAATGCAATTAATGTGAGACCCTTTGGTATATCGATCTATAGGGCAACATTTCCAGATAAGATTATTTACGTGGAAATTATTATTGGGATTAATATTGGTTTAAAGCAGAAGCTGCAAGAAAGATGCAAAACCAAAAGTTACATTGTAGTCCTGTTTTTCCTTCCTCCATGAGGTCTGAAGGGAAGCATTCCGGTTACAATATGATAGATCGTGACTCCTAGACTCCACAGATCAACTTTGGCCGTGAAAGGTTGAAGAAGTGGTCTCTTCAGAAGAGCTCGCTCGAACATTTGAGGATGCTGTAGAGTGAAGTAAAAGGTTTATTAGTAAAGATTATTTATTGAAAATATTTACGGTAGCATATAATATAAATGGTAACCACTTGGTCGACACTATACCTCCACACTCTTCTTATACACCTCCCCTTCCGTCAACCATTGACCTTATACAGTCATAGCTAAATGACTACATTTACCAAGGAGTTATTATAAATTATTATATCATGATGGGCATGATTTCAACCATGTGATAGTTTTTACTATCATTATGGCTGGAAAAGAATGATGTGATATCATGATATAAAACAAATATTGAATGCCTTTTGCTTGTGCAATAGTAAAACTATATCACTCGGTCCAATTTGGATTGTTCCATTACACTCGGCTTCGCCTCGTGCAATGGAAAAATCAAAATTTGACCTCGTGATATAGTTTGTACTATCACACGCGAGGGCATTAAATATTTGTATACTATATAACTTCTTAGTTCAACAATATTTGCACTTTCTCGTTTGCTGTTCTCTTTTTATAAGCTTGTTCGACGCTTCGTGATATTTTTCCTGCAATTCATCGTTCTCCTCCTGTTCATCAAGTTCATGGTATTATTTGAGCATGGCATGGCAATCTGTGATTTCTCGTGCAGCCACTGATGTCTCTGTCTTCGTGTGTTTAGGTTCTTTTCTTTCTTCTTTTCTTTTCCTCTTTTACTTTTGTTTTCTTTCTTTCTTTTTTTGTTTGTTAATCACTGCGTTATGTTAAGTTGATATTATGTTCTTATCTCCATTAACATGATCTTGTATATTTTTATTTCGCTAAAAACAAAATATATACAAATTACAAAACAGTTGCAGGAAGGAGTATGTGAAAAACCATACGGTATAAATGGGTTCAGAAATGTTCCATATAGTTCCACGGCCTTTAATCGGCCGAATCTCACAAATTGAAACATCAAGTGCATGCAATTAATTAAACAGGCATTCACAGTTTATTCATATTATAATACTTCTCACTACAATGTCAAAAATCAAAATGATTTCAAGGCTCTCACAAGGTATTCCTCTGTTCCGTAGAGGCTGCAAAAATGTCCATCATCCTCTAATTGTCGAGCAGCTCCAAAGTCTGCTAATTTGTAAGCCGATTTCCGGTCTTGTCCCAGCTTTCGCATAATGTTTCCGGGTTTGATATCCCGGTGTACGATTCTTTGTTCTTGAAGATATTTTATTCCGGACGCTGCAGAAGAGTAGAGATCATTATGAGAATGCAAACGGTCTTAGTTGTCAGTAATTTCAGCCTTATGTTGTCTTGAAACCTTCCCAAAATGTTTTAGTAATGTCAGACTTATGTTTATCTTTAACCTTCCCAAAATAGTATAGTAACTGACAACCATGGCTGATTAAATATAAAGGAATGATAAAACTACACCCGATGAATTAACACTTTCCACGCGGCTATTAGTTTTACCATACACAAAACAAATTTTTCAGAAACCTTTCACAATTTTCAAAGTCTATCTCAATGATTACTGATTCAATACTAGGCATGTTTGTACTTATTTCAATGCATTTCTCATGGTGATTCCAAATATGGTGATGAAATTCAATAATTTTGAAATTTTTAAACATTTTGTGAAATTTTGGAATGTCGTCTGCAGCCGCCTGCCGCGTGGAAAGTGTTAAGATATTCTGGTCGGGTCGTATCATAAACCTCCGGATAACGATGACATTTTCCTGAAGGATACTTACATACGTCACCCAGTACTAGTAAGAATTCGTGTTCCGGGAAACCGTAGAGGTATTCCGGTTTGTCTAGCATTTGAAGTACACTGCAGTCGCACAACTCCATGATAATTATCCGTTGTTTAGATATTTGCTGGGTCAAGAAAACACATGATAGAATGTTGAATCAATGCAAAGCTTTTATGTCTGGTACAAATACTTGAACTAGTGTTAAACAGTTCCAATACAGCGTGTCCCAAAAAACTGAGTCCAAAAACTTGAGAGCGTATAACTTAAAATTGTAGGCAGCATAGCAATTTACTGATATAAAACCAAATACATCTGACCCTAATTGGTGAAATTGTGAGACCAATCTGATGTCAACTTTTTTAAA
This sequence comes from Ophiura sarsii, assembly GCA_035610835.1. Taxonomy (NCBI): domain Eukaryota; kingdom Metazoa; phylum Echinodermata; class Ophiuroidea; order Amphilepidida; family Ophiuridae; genus Ophiura; species Ophiura sarsii. The sequence continues at coordinate 32,472,967 of CM069445.1, forward strand.
TACAACGCTTTGAATAGAGCGTGGTCAGAACCCATTTTTCTCAATTAGCAATAAAGCACCCATGTGTTGCATGTGCGTTGTGTGCAAGTTTTTCCGAGCATGGAGTTTATTCTCCTATAAAATAAATGTACAATTGGTCAAGCTAAGTTCATCTAAAAGTTCTGTCTTACACTTGGGTTCTCTTTCTTCACTTATTTGCATATTCAACAATAATTACATCATAGCGAAGAACGCTGTTTTAAACTTTATGTAAATAATAAACATATTTTATTGCAATAACTATTTTCGATTCTGCTCGTAATCTGAGAAATAGTCACAGCTTCTTAAATATTTGACATAGGCCTATATATAACTTATAAATTTCTCTCTGCAAATAGCAATTTGAAAATATGATATTTATAAATAAACAACAAATTAAAAACACTTTCTTCTGATGTTTCTTAGTTTCTTCGGAAGTAATAAAATGAATATATAATAATTGCCCTTTTCTTTAAGTTATTTCAGAGAATAAACTCCATGCAGGGAAAACTTGCACACAACGCACCAATGGAACGCACTGGTGGTTTATTGCTAAAATCGGTAAAAACAGGTTCTCACCACGCTCTATTCAGAGCTTTGTATGTCAACACTTTTACGTTAGATTGGTCTCATAATTTTACCAATAAGGTACGATATATTCACCTATATATCCCGAAATTTTAAACAGCTACGTGTCCTACTTTTTTAGTCATAAGCTCTGCAGTTTTTGGACCTAGTTTTTTGGGACTCGCTGATTTATCCCAAACTGTAACAAATTCGGCTTTACTGTCATGACACGGCCTGAAAGGAGTAGTTTAGTAGAGTGCTCCTAATGGTAGTTGTTTATTATATATGGGGAAACGTGTAGCCTACTTTAGGTCCCAGATATACCAGTATCGCCCGCTACTGGCACATTAAACTTGCCAGTATCGCTCGATTCTGGTAACTGTTCTAGTATCGTCTGATACTGGAACACCAATTATCGTTCGATACTGGTACAAAGTCAGTGTTCCAGTATCGGGCGACACTTGAACACAATTATGTGTAACCAGTATCGCCCATTATTATCGTCCGATACTGGAACACCAAATTGTGTTCAAGTATCGAACACCTCAAAACATAATAATGGCCGATACTGGTTACACATAATTGTGTTCAAGTGTCGCCCGATACTGGAACACTGACTTTGTACCAGTATCGAACGATAATTTGTGTTCCAGTATCAGACGATACTAGAACAGTCCAGAATCTGGAACCTAAAGTACACTTTTCCCATTATCAGTCTATACAATATAAGCTAACGTATACGAAGCGAAGTTCTTTGGGGAAATGTACACTGAAATCAAGTTGTCGTTAGTGCATAGACGAATGTATTATGGGCAATCTTGACACCCCCGCCATAAACGCGTAATACGTAGTAAACAGTTACCATTGTTAGCCTACTCTCGCAGACGACGGTGGACACGAATGGTCGTCAACTTTGGTTTTAATGTAAAAATGGATTTTGATTCATGACCCCTGAAAATTCATTACACGTTGGAACTAAATTATTTCATACTAAAACCGCCGACTTTAGTATCAGTATCATTTTTTGAATTTAATCCGTCGTTAACTGTTCGTCCCATTTGCTTGATCACGTAACCTCGTACGCATAATTTAACCTTAAATATTCGTGAACGAACCCGGCATCGTCTGCCTATCGTCCCAGTGTTGTAACACCCCAACTGCAACTCCCACCATGTCATATTGGTCTCAAATAGATTGTTCTCCCAAAATCATTAGTCCACCCCAGTAAATGGGTTTCCCATAGTTTTATTTGTTCAATGTGTCTTACAACAACAACATCCGGTTTTGCGCTTTTAATGGGACTGGGGTTTTCTTTAAGTTCAGGATATCTATGATCGTTGAAGGATAATATAATGTGAAGGATAACGTAACTCCGTGCTTCTAAGGACAGGTGATGCAATCATAAATTGTGTTAAACGTTGTTGACTACAGCTAGCTATTGCGTTGAAACAATGTCTAAACGACGGTCGCCTTAACCCTTAACTCCCACGGGATTGTTTCGGGAAACTGTCTCTTCCAGAGCCGGGAATCGACCCCACCCCACCCCTTCCTGCGTCTGGCCAATACGCCAATGGATTTTGCGTCACATAACTAAGTTTTCCGAGGGTATAATATAGCCCGTCGTGATGACGCAATGAGATTGGGAAAGCATTTTTCTACGGGGTAGCTGTTGCTGCAGCCTAGAACATTGTAGGAAGGTAGGTACGAGTAAAATGTCCATATATTTCACTACTTACGTCATTTTCAATCGCCAAAAGTTGTACGATGTTAGTGTGCTTGATCTTGAGTAGAACATCAAACTCTCGTTCCTGGACAGCGCTTGGTCGTTCAAAACTAGCATGATTGAATACCTTGACAGCAACTTTCTCGCCAATTTTCTGGATATTTAAAATTAAGATTTTAGTATACCGGATATCATGAGCGTTGTGAAGATAATAGAGAGAACATAAATGTTCTGAACAAAGTTCACGGGTCGTGTCTCAGATATATTAAAACGTTAATTTTAGGTGATCGCAACAAAGGGAACTATCTAAATTATAAAAAGAGCGCGATTATTTCGCAATAAATATTGTTGTAAAATATGCGATATGCACTTCCATCAAAGTGTGCTCCAAAGGAGTAATTCAGACAGCATAGAGACTATAAGGAGTCAAAGGATGTGTAGGGGTTAATATCTGGGGTTAATATCAGTAAATGTTCCAATTTAAGTTTAAGCTGTAGTATCTCAAACATTGGGGCATTTGAAAGGAGAAAAGGGTTAATTGGTCCATATTTACATAATGTTTGGATAAGCCTACTCGATACTACAAATTGGGTCAAAAGGTGTCTACTTTCTACTTTCTAGCTTTTGCAATGTTTTGCTAGACGTCCCGTAACTGGCTTTAATCAATGAATAAAACCTTACTTTATTTCTGCCTAAAAAGACTTTTCCGGTCGCCCCTTCTCCGAGTACGTCTTCTGTCTTGAATATGTAGGAGGTGGTGCTGCGAAGCTGTCCAGGCGCGTAGTCATCAATGATAGTGTGAGCAAACATGTCCTGCATCAGTAACGAGAAAGAGTAGGGAATGACGTCATAAAAATGAATATTCATTGATTTAAATAAACACCAGTCATTTGCGGGTAGGATGTTTTCAGCACTGTGTGTATGCGTATTAACATACTGTACATGTATGCAGCGGCAGCGCCACATGGTGAGCGCCCCCCTCCCTAAAGAAAGATGGGGAAAAAGAAAAAAAGAAAGAAAGAATGGGAGAATGAAAGAAAAAGGGAAAGAAAAGAGGAAAGGAAAGGAAAACAAAGGAGCCTATAAAATTTGAAGATGACGACGATGAGTTGATGATGTGATAAATAAATGATAAATGATCAAACAAAGTGAGTAACCCAAGGAGCCTACTCCCCGACATAGCCCAACATAAAAAAGCAATAACAATGTAACCAAAGAAAAACCCTCAGCAGACGGGGACAGGAAGTAAATAGTGAATCTGCGTTGTGTCAATATAAAAATAGGGACAGCGGTCCCAAATAGGTCGTCCGTGTATATGGGTAGTTTGGTTGCAATTGTACTTCATCTGTTTAAATGTAATCAATTTTACATATGCAGCCAATTTTACATCTTGACCTCAGATGACCTTTGACCTTGGTATGTGACCTTTGACCTCATTAACATATGAAGGTTTCCATGTTGCATCTATGACCCAAGTTTGGTTGCAATTGGTCATGTATGGAAAAGAAATGGACAAGACAAAAAGTGTGTACTAAATTTTACATCTTGACCTCAGATGACCTTTGACCTTGATATATGACCTTTGACCTCATTAACATATGAAAGTTTCCATGTTGCATCTCTGACCGAGGTTTGGTTGCAATTGGTCATTGTATGGAAAAGAAATGGACAATACAAAAAGTGTGTACTAAATTTTACCTCTTGACCTCAGATGACCTTTGACCTTGGTATGTGACCTTTGACCTCACTAACATATGAAAGTTTCCATGTTGCATCTATGACCGAGGTTTGGTTGCAATTGGTCATTGTATGGAAAAGAAATGGACAATACAAAAAGTGTGTACTAAATTTTATATCTTGACCTCAGATGACCTTTGACCTTGGTATGTGACCTTTGACCTCACTAACATATGAAAGTGTCCATGTTGCATCTATGACCGAAGTTTGGTTGCAATTGGTCATTGTATGGAAAAGAAATGGACAATACAAAAAGTGTGTACTAAATTTTACATCTTGACCTCAGATGACCTTTGACCTTGGTATGTGACATCTGACCTCATTAACATATGCAGGTTTCCATTTTGCATCTATGACCGAAGTTTGATTGCAATTGGTCATTGTATGGAAAAGAAATGGACAAAACAAAAAGTGTATACCAAATTGTTGACAGACACACCCCCACCCCGACCACCCCCACAGACAACACACACAGACTACACACACGAAGGATGCTGCCATAAGGTCTCTTCCTACGGACGACCTAAAAATGGATTTGATGTTGGCACTAAATTTCCTCCTATAACCAAATAGAGTTAAATAACCAACTTCAGTGCCAGTATCATTTTTCGAACGATTTAATTCGTCGTTAACCGTTTGTTTGTCCTTTTCGCTTGATCACGTAACCTCGTAAATTCGTGAACGAGCCCATGTCCGGCACCGTCTGAAAAAAATGAGCAGCATATGGCCCGCCCTCACTGTTGTTGCAAACTTTTGACCAATAGCATACCGATATGGCACGATTTATGTAAATAGTTTTTTTAAAAATCGCATGTTTTACGAACAGATAATCGGGCAAATGCTGTGAAGTCAATCGGTATAGATAAAAGACCTATAGTTGCACCCCACTTGGGATATAAGTGGCGTGTCCAAATCGAGGAGGGGTGCTGGCTGATATAATCCAAAAGCTTGAAGGGGCACCCCTTAACCTACAGAGATTGATAGATAGACATGACATGAGCAGTGGCGTGTCAAAAGGAGCCGCACCCTTGACTATCATTCGGGAAAATACACCCATTCGGAGATTTTATATACTTTATTCTATTCAATTTCAAGGCGTCAGTCGAGGGAATCAAAACCAAATATGTATACAAATTATACATGTAGTATGAAAAGAGGATGAACATTTATTTTCGCGCGTTACACGCGCATATGTCCAGAAATATCATTCCAAAAGCCCATTTCAAACCAAAGATATACATTAATTACAGCCATAACTCGAAAGCTCATGAATAATTAATCGGCCTCACTATAGCCATGTACTCCTATTGGTGGGTAGTCTGACAATTTTGACCTCCTTTCCAAAAAAACTTTCACTGATCATCATTTATAATGTGTGGAGTTAAGTTGAAATTATTTACTCATATCGATTTACCCACATGATGAATTATCGTTATCTTTTATTAATGGATTAATTTCCGAAGCTCTTCCTAAGCTTTTTGGATTAGAAGATGTTAGAGGGTAGGATTGAACTGAAGGCCTTTATATATATTATCGCCGTTCTTCCCCATCTGACTCATTAGCTCAATTGGTAGAGCGCTGGTCTTAGCGATCCAGAGGTCCCAGGTTTAAATCCTGGATGGTCAGTGACATTTTTCACTGACCATCATTTCGTCGCTGTTCTGACATACCGGCACATCACTTTACTTATTTCTGTTGTGATGTGCCGGTATGTAAGGAGAGCGACGATTTATAATGTGTGGAGTTAAGATGAAATTATTTACTCATAATCCCAATATTGTCACTAGTCTTTAATATCTCACAGATATTGACACCATCTCTTTATTCATCTTAAAAATAAGATATTTGGGATGGAAATTTAGTTTCATTTTGGCACCTTTACTTTCAAATGGAAACCATCCAAATTCTCTGTACTTTCTCATAGAACACGCATGACCTGGGCGCACTACACAGTTCTATTCATTTCATCATAACTTAGAATTGTTGTCAAGCTAATTTGACTCTAAATTTACTAAATATATCAATGTTGTCCTTATTCAATAATAATGTCTTAAGAAAATCTCAAATTCATTTAAACAATCTTTGAAGAATTTTCCATAATTTTGTTAACCCTAGAGTACCAAAAAGCTAACACAGTTGTTCAATGGATTCCCAGTGTTTTCTCTCAATTTGCATTTTGCAAGGTGTCCTCCTAATAGTTCTGGTTGCTATGCTAGTGTAATAATAGTGATGGAGTGATGGCAATTTATTAGTGATGTGGTAATGGCAATTGAAAGTGCCATCTACAGGTAGCCTATACTCTGAGAAGCTATAGTCATTATTATTACGCAACTATATGGCAACTGGCTAGGTGCACAACCATATCAGCACTTATATTTTGTAATCATCCTTATAAGTTAAACAGGTTTGCCGTCGGACAAGTTTTAAAACTTGTCCGACGGCGAACCCGTTAAACTTTCAACTTATATTATGAATACCCGTCGTAAAAGCCTATCTCACAAATTAATCATCCTTATATTAAAGGGAACAAGAAGAAATTATAACATTCAAGTACACGTATAAGGAAAACAAAGCAAAGCCTTTCTAAAATGAGCGATACGTGTTTTACAGTTAGATACAGGGTCGCAACCAACCGTGAACACGTATCTTGATGTGAAATTTGGACCCAAACGTGGCACATATTTTATATATTTGTCATGTCAACAACAAATTATGGCATGTGCAGATTTAGTTATCGATTACATCTGACGAGTTGCGTCAAGTTTGCGGTTATCCTCCGTGTTGAAACTGGCCTGCTAGTCAATTCATGGTAATTGAGGGGGAAGAGCGTTCCATTTGCGTCCTTCAGATAGTATCAATGACCTTTGGTGCCTAACTTGATTTAGATCTGGGAACTGTATACTGAAAAGTAACCAGAATCGCTTTGTTGTTAACACAATGTATACATATTTCATGTTCATGTAGTTATCTTGTACGCGATACTATGACAAGTGATCATGCAATTTTACCATCTATGATTTCATGCAACATTTCTGCCTGAGAAGTAAATCTGAATAAGTATAGAGGGTCCCCGGGGAAATGTACTTTGCAGATACCAGTATCGTTCGATACATACAGGAACATAAAAGTTGCCAGTATCGCTTGAATCACTTGAATCCACTTGAACACAATCCGCCTTGGAATGATGACATGAAGTATTCTACTTTGTCAGAGATCGGGACTATCTTCATAAACATGTAAACATGATAAACGAACTTATCAGCCTGATTCCGTCAAATTTTGTTCTACATGTACAGCCTTAATTGAAATAATACTATTATAGGATATCCTCGGCTCCCATCTACTGTTCCACCAGACCTTCAGACAGCATACCGAAAGTCTAGTTAAACACAAGTTAAAAGGCTGTTAAGCCTCAAATTCCATATATATTTTCATAAATTATGTCAAATTTAGAAATCCCTTAATCTTTGTCGTCTTACCATCAATGCTTTTCTAACCAGATGGGTGTTGTTGCCGCCCTCCCCCCTTATATTTTCATCAAATGACAGAGGCGTAATTTAAAAACCACCGATTGTTTCAATCCTTAAATTTGTGTTTTAATAATGTTTCCAATATCGAGCAACACTGGACAATTTTACATGTACTGGAAAAAAGCGTTCCAGTAAAATTTTACATGTTCCAGTATCGGGCAACTGGGACAAAACCTTTGCTTTATTAAAACAGTATACAGAATTGAATTGAATTGAATCGAATCGAATCGAATCGAATCGAATCGAATCGAATCGAATTGAATTGAATTGAGTTGCATTGAATTGCATTGAAATGAACTATATCTTACTATAAATCTGGAAACGGTGTATGTTTATTTGTTATCCTTATTTCTCCGTTAGTGGTGATCAAAGTGACGCCTAATTTGCATGACAGATAGAGGAAATATCGGGAAGGGTGTTAAAGTTTATTTCAGTGAAATTGGTTAACAATTGGCTCCAAAAACAGCAAAAAACCTCTCAAATTTGGCTCATAAAATGCCACTAGAATTGAACAACATTGTGCGTTGCGCGTACTACAGCGTAATCTTACCCATAGACTAATTACTTGATCTTACCGTGGTAACGCGTCGCGTATATATTTGCGCAAGGGCTGACTGCCGTGCGGCACACGCACTCCTACACATGGCGCAGAAGCCACACGGGATGGCTAGGCCTGTTGGTAGGGAAAGTACGTGGGGGGGGGGGGGGCGGGGCGGCCAGTGTAAAACCACGGGAAATGGTTTAGGATACTAGGGTTATAATGGTACAAGTAGCGTTTTGCGGGGGTTAATGAAGCAACCTGATTTCTTTACTTTAAGTTGGCATGCCAAACAATCTAAAGGGACCGGACCGAGGGTTCATGTAGTAGCCACGGGAAATGGTTTAGGGAGGGTTGTGATTATAAATCAAACTGGTTTGAGTGTGTGCATGGGGGAGGGGGAGGGGCGGTGGGGGTAAAACCACGGGAAATGTTTAGGATAGGGTTAAGAGTTAATGAAGTAGCCGCGGGAAATGGTTAGAGAGGGTTATGATTATAAATCCACCTGGTTGGTGTAGTTGCAGTGTGGGGCGATTGTAGGGGGTTTATGTGGTTTTAAAAGTACCGAGGGATAACTTGATGCGGTTTGAGAGGTAGGGGTTAATAAAGTAGACACGGTAAATGGTTTAGGATAGGAAGGATATAGTTATAAATCAACCTGATTGGGGGTGGGGGGTTGTAGGGGGTTTATAATGCCTTTAGAAGGGATATGGTTATAAATAAACCTGGTTTGGGGGGGGTGTTGTGGGGGGTTTATGTGGTTTCAGAGGTAGGTAATGTCACATAACCATCTAGCGGGGACCCGAGCGTAGCGAGGGTACGCCGCTAGTGTCAATAAATGCGTATTTGTTGTTTTAAAGACATTGAAAAAGCAATGCACGCGCGAAGGGGGGGGGTGTTATTGTACGCATATCAACATCTGCGCGAGTCAAAAAAAGTTGAAGATTCGGTATGAAAGAAACGGTCAGGCTAAATATGAAAATATCAAGATACACACTTTCAAGTATATTTATTATAGAAGGTCACAAATTCAAGTGACATAATATAATTCAATTACATTACCATCGAAATTTTACAGACATCGATGCTACAAACTCAATATAAAACTTACAGTAGATTGAAAGTTAACATAAAGTAATTTTCCGCAATATCAATATACCTGTTACCTCAATCAATGCTCTCGTAGGTTAGCCACTAACCTATTTGTGAAGAACTAATGCAGTCCAAATGGTGATAATCCTGATTATTAAATAGTTAAGTATTCTAAACCTGCCAGATACATGTCCATCTACCTTAATTAACCGAGTAAATATTTTGAAGCAATAAATTAATTCAGGCAGAAGTATTGCATGAAAACAGAAATAACCCCATTGCATGATCACTAATCAAGCGTGAGATTAATAACTACCTCTTCACGAAACATCTATAAGGGTATCAACCCTTTGATCCAAGCTTTTGTGTTTAAATCTTTAGCAACGGTTTAATCAGTTGTTATAAGTTTTTATTTTCAAGGGGCATTGGAAGATCATCCGGACATGGAGCCTCCAATTTTTTTCAGAAGTTAGATTTTTCCAATAAACATAAGACTTAGCAAGTACTATAACTACCACCTGAAATCAGAGAGCTTAATTTGCAATCTTCCATATAACAATTAATGAATTTGTTAGTGTGTTTAATTTCGATGTAGATCCTATCAAAATTAACCAAATTCATCTAAATGGCCTGAGTGGCTTCTACCAAATTGGGGTAACGATGAGGGTAAAGATGCAGATTAATGTTAGAGTTGGGACTAGTGTAATTGGTCAGGGTTAGAATTTTGGTCAGGTTTGGGTTTAGGATTAGGGTTAGTAATTTTAGGGTAAGGTTTATGATTATGTAAAAGTTAGGATGATTATGGTTACGGTTAGGGTCAGTGGTAGGGTCGGGGTATGGTCATGGTTAGGGTCAGGGGTAGGGTCAGAGGTTAAGATAGGTTTATGGTTAGAGTTTGGCTCTAAGGTTTTGAACTACTACATTTCGAACTACGCATGATAACTGAATTTGTTCATGAACATTGTTTTAACTTGGAAAAGTCGTCAAGAAAGGACACTTAGATTGGAGTTGGTTATCCAACTCCATCATGTCCATCAGGTTTGGGATTATTTATAATACCTAATAATAAGGCCTAAAAGGGTTGTATTGCCCTTTCCCGACCGACCGTGTTCAAAAATATAAAGAAACATAAAGAATTAATAAGATTTTTTTTATTTTACAAATTACAAATTTGTCACCTAAATCACCTCAATTGACCCCTACGTGACCCCATATGTAAGCTCTATCTTGGTTTCCGAAATAATCCAGAAAGTTTCATTTATTCTATGTGAGGCGAGGTGGCGCAGTTGGTTAGAGCGTCGTTACACTGCTTGAAATTCAAGATGTGATCTAGTATGAAAATGGTAAACCTGAGTGTGCATTCAAGATATTGAGATGCATTCATAACTTAGGCCTATGTGTTGTTATATTCATCATGCATACATGAAACATCCTTTATTACCAGATCACATGCATGCATACAAACGGAATCAGTGTTTGATTTACTTTGTTCTGCACACACAAAACGGTCCTCAAAAGTCATACCTTTGATCAGAATAAATGAAATACTTATGTAATAGGATCGTAATTATAAGTTACCAGTGGCGTAACCAGAGGAGGGCAGGGGGGCATTCCCACCCACCTCTCCCCTTGCCAGAAGGCTTACCCCCTGATGCCCCCCAACCCCCCACCCCCAAAAAAATGAAATGACAAACTCTATATATACCTATGTATAATAAAATAAATAGTCAGATATTTTGACCAACAATGTTAATTTTTTTAAACCTTATCTAATATTTTTTGAAATTTTTACCAAAAAGCGACAAAAAAAATTTAAAAATGAAATAATCACTTTTTTGGCGCTTTTGGCCAAATTTTCACAAAATATTAGATAAGGTTTTAAAAAAAGAAATCGTCCCTAAGTTAGTGTCTTAACATCATAATCTAGCAATTTGGGAATTTTTTACTCAAAATCATTTTTGTTAGCCTTGTTGAACTTTTTTGGGTCAAAAAAGTGAATTTTTGTGATTCTCTCAAAAAATCAACATTTTTTGGTCAAAATTGACGCAAAATTTGAATTCTCTGATCCATTTTCTTTACAAAAATGTATATTTTAATATGCATTTGATTAATAGATAATAATAACAGCACTCACAAAATTCAAAAAATCAAGTCAAAAACTTCAGTCCCCCCTTAATTGAAAAATTATCTTTAGCATCTAAAAAATCGGCCTACCTATCAACAACAACAAAAAGAATTGAGGGGAAAGGGCAATCCAACAAATTGTGTTAGGCCTAATTTAACTTCAGTGATTGAGGCCACCTGCTGCTAGTTGGCAAGTAAATAGGCTACATTGTATGATGTAAGATGTATACGTGCGTTATCACAGGTTCATATAGAGGTAAACTACCCATGCATGAAATCAATAGAAAATATACATTGTAATTGTGGTAAACCTTTTTCGAAAAAAGAAAAAAAGTTAATTGTATCGTTTTACGTGCCCTGCGTGTGACCACGCTATGTGTATCCTATTTGGTCCAGCGACAAAAGTGGTCTTTTGGGGAATTATGTAAAAGGCTCAACAAATAGGGCAGGTGAGAATCGTTTCCCACTGCTCCTTTCGATAAACCTCCTGCTCTACACCTCATGTTATAAGTATTTTATTTTCAATAACAACATCATATCTTAAAAAGTGATTTTTGATTGCAAACTGTAGTATTCTCTTCTCAATGTTGTAAATTGTCTAATGGTAGGCCTATACGAATAATGAATGTTTATGAGTTCAATGGTACGAAAATTTTCATGAGGTGAAAGATGCAATGTTCCATTCAACTCGGCTCCGCCTCGTTGAATGGAACATTGCATCTTTCACCGAATGAAAAAATCGTTCCATTGCACCGTCGAATGAAAACATTCATTATTTGTTTTATACAACACTAAGAAAATCATTGTTATTTTTGTAACAAATTATAGAGATTTATAGGTCATGGGCGGCAGCCGGTAAATCGCGTTAGGACCGCGCGGCTTACCGTGCGATGTATCGTAGGAGTCGATGCACGGCAAATCGTGCAATGGAGCGGATATTTAATCACATTCACACGTGACCTATGATCCTCCAATGAAATAACAGTGATTTTCTTAGATGTTGTATAAAAGTAAATCTTCCATGATTGTTCATATAGGCCTACATTGCAAAATGACCTGATCCCTTAAGGTACAGGTGTGCAAGATTATCTACATACACTTTAATATAGCAAGCACTATTATTCAATCTTACCTCCTTGTCTATGTGCACCAATTGGAAGTATTACAACGTACATGTTCTTCTATCGTCTATAGATGATCAGCTAAATTAGTAGGTTCTCACAAGCCAAGATGATAAACAGTCTGGTTAATGGTTATCACGCAACATCCCGCGCAACATATTGTACACTATAAACTGAGCTGAGCCAACACCGGGCCTAACACTTGGAACGCTTTGTCTAAAATTCGTATCACGCCATGTTGGCGCTAAAATGATCATGTGATCACTTATTTCCGATAGGACTATGTACTAATGGGTGTTTGTATATTTGGACCCGTTTGGACCCATTACCAAATATACAAACACCCATGTACTAATAGTAAACTAATGGTAACACACCTCGCCACTCGCCTCAAATGCCACCACATCCGATTTTCATGAATGAAATATTGTCATAATAACCTGTGTGGCAAATGATATTGGATCAAGACTATTCGTTTCTCATATCCGAAGGCTCACAGCAAAATTGTTAACTTTATTTGTTGGGAGATTTTTTTAAACTTTAGGCTATTCTTTTCTTCCATCTTTGCTATCTTACTATCATTTCATTCAGCCATCATGCTTATATAGGTTATTTAAGCCTGGCCCGAGCATTTGGCTTGAGTCTTGTCCCTTCAGGACCCAAGCGTGTGTCCGTATACGGACCGACCGTGTAAACAAACAAACAAACCCTATATAAGACACTACTTATCATGCACATCGAATAAATAGAAAGGTCTATAATAATTATATCCAATACGATATTTCATATAGGCCTACTTTTTTCAACAAATGATCAAAAATCATATACACTACTATAACCTTATGGGTCATAGGCCTATATTAACCACTGTAGTACATAATTATAGACGTAGGCCGATATCTGATTGTTGGGCCGCGAATGTTAAAGGGGCACAGAGTGGTGTTGACATTTTTTAACTTTTCTAATTCCCTTCAGAATTCAAGATGAACATTAAAATGTACAATTATTGTTGTTTCTACTCACAAAATCACAGCAAAACTTGATGAAAACAATACCATCGCTATTTATTGAAACTTTTCTTAAAACGCCCTCTATGTGAATATGGTTCGCCTTATGTATCACGCATACTGCAGGGGGACACTGTCTGACGTAAAATGCTGATCTGATCAGATCAGCATTTTTTGAATCGACGTTTTGTTGTACAAAGAGGGCTGATTTATCTTAATACTTAAAGGTGTAAGTTCATACATAATATGTGTTAATATATACCAATCCCAGTTTTTATCACAATTGAGGGCGCAGCCTCTAACACATCCCTTAGTGCCCCTTTAAGAACCCAAAACTGACAATCCGACGTAGCTTTAAATCAATTGAAATTTGAGCTCTATCGCCCATAGAGATAACAAACTGAGACTATAATATAAAAGCCTTCTGAGCAATTCCATGAGTTGGTGGTATGACCTGAAAATTTCAAATTCAATTTGGATGCTAATTACCAATTTTATTCTATTGTACACTTGTAGGTATATGGGACAATCAAATGTTTGAAGGATTTACGGTTTGTAAATTTCAAAAAATGATCGTCATCGTTATAACGAAACAATAACAGGACTTTATTGTTACGTTATATCTTTGTTGTTTTATTGCACAGCAATTTGTATTGCTTGTCCCAGTGCATTTCCGTGTGTTATTGGTTTTTTGTTATTTATCTGTTTTATCGCGTTATTCTCCCTCGTTTACCCGTTTCCCCACACCCCTGTTGGTATATCTTGCTTTTACTCTTTGCAATAAGAAATGGATTTCTTTTTGCTTTTACTGCACTTAGTTTTATTCTTTATCAGTCTTATGTCAGTCTGGCATTTCCATCACTCCGTATGCACTATTTTAGGGGTCATTACGTGTCATTTCAAGATTTTCAAAAAGTAAAACAAGTCACTTTTGAATGAAAATATTCAATTTATTGGTTACAAAGTGTTTAATGCACAGCTTATGTACACAAATGTTGTAGAGTATTATCTGCATATCTCTTGTGTTCACCCTTCCTAAGTTCAAAATATTGATTTTGCGCCACGGGATGGGGATATATTCTTGGTAGGTATACATATGCATGTATTCTGTTTGTACAATGGTGCAGAATTCGACAACCTTGAAAACTGTGGTGTAATTCATTGTATGCAATTATTTTCACATAACACTTGTAGCACATAGTGTAAAGTTTCAAAAAGAAAAGGTTCTTTTTCTTTTCAGGTCAACAAAAGGTCATTATATACAAGTTGTGTTATCGTCTTTAGCAGCCACATCACGAACACGTGACTTATGTCGCTGCAGAAATTGAGTTTCGTACACGGCGGGACAAGTGTTGCCAGTTCAAGTAAACGCAGCATATATGATAACTATTAAAATATCTAGAAGGATAAATCTATAGATCCAACCTATAACTTACGAGTAACGTACCTCTAACGTATGTCAGCGTACGTCATCGTATGTCTAACGTATGCAGTGGCGGATCCAGGATTCAAATTTACGGGGGTTGAAACCAAAAAAATCGTAAAAGGTCCCCAATTTTTTGCCGTCAGCTCGTGAAATTCTGCTAAGTG
>CM069445.1:32488113-32587996 GCA_035610835.1 Ophiura sarsii
TACAAATACTTTGATCAATAGGATAAAGATTGAAGAGCAAAGTACGGTCAGTCAATGTATTTCGAAGTGCAAAACACGGTCAGGCCAACATTGATGTGTTGCCCTCAGCGACCTACCTCAGCCATTCCATTGTGACTCGCGTGACATTTCTACAAAAATCCATCTTTGAATACATTGCCAGCGGAAAACTAGCTTTCCTCTACTTAAATTTATCACTTATATCAGTTAAGACATTGTGTATGCATAGTTAAGTATACAAATGTTTGCCATACAACCAATATTTTTTGAGATATCACAATTTATTTGGTGTGACTCGCGTGACAGGCTATACGCTACAAAGCAGGTTTTTTGACATATATATCACTTGATTCAAATGGCTCTCCAAAGAATTCTACAAGTGTGACCAAATTGGTTTTTTTCTGAAATAGGAACCTAACACCTCTGCTAACACCCTAACCCATCAGTCTGTGCATGAGTTACACTGTGCCCAGGCTTTGTTGTGTGTAGTGCAGTGGCCTGTAGAAAATGTGACTTTCGTGACACAACTGTGTGACTCGCGTGACATAGTAGCTCATTGAAGGGCAATGACATGGAGGGCAAATTAAAAAAATCATTCTTTATTTGATAAAGCAACACTAAACTCGAATGCAAATATCAACCATTAGTTGAATCTCTTTATTTTTTTTAGTAATCTTAAAGTAAAGATTGTTTTATTTTGTGACTCGCGTGACATATTTTTAGGGTGTTTTCGTGAAGAAATTATTGGGAAAATGCTAATAGCATTGAACAAAATACCCAATGTTTTGTCAAAGTACATGCAACAGGTATCTAAAAATGCAGACTGAGCAGCACCTTGTGAATTTTACTCCAAATATTTCTTTGCTTGTGATTTGTACCTCTGAGCCCTCTTTTTGACTACTGTACAAGTTCAGGAGGCCGTAAATATACAGTAAAAGGGTCTAATTTGAAAAATCTTTGAAATTTGAATGGTTTCAGTATTACTCTTATGAAATATAACTGACTGAAATGAATTCCTTTGAATCCCTTGTATTTCAATTTTTGAGTTGTTTGCAACCCTTACACGGAATGGCTGACCTTAAATTTTCAAAAATCAGGGTCGTAATTTTTTTCTTCTTTTAAGAATTAAATTTTACCAAATTAATTTGTCAAAATATTAATATTTTCTGCTTGAAATGAATATATTTGCTTGAATAGATTGCTTTTAAACTATTATCACACTAGAAACGTTAGTCAAATTGAGATTTACCAATTTTGTCTTGTTACGAACCGCAGTCTGTCAGTGATATTTGTCAGCCAAAAAAAGGGGGGAAAAGGAAAATCGACCGAACTTCAAGATTTTTGGCACTTGAGGGTAACACAACAAATCGTCGCTGTTCTGACATACCGGCACATCACGAAAAACAGCGTTTTGAGAAAATCGTGTTTGAAAATTTTCCAATTTTTAAAGACTTGTTAGAGAGCATTTACATCAAATGTCACTATCATTGTCAAAGAACACTAATATAATAGATATATACTTATGTTTGTTATGAGCATGTTACAACAACAAATTGCAATTATTAATTAGGAGTAATTATGTCATAAAGTCATGTGCCGGTATGTCAGACAGTTCTACAGTGATATGCCAGTGATATGCCGGTATGTAGTTACACGGTGGTCTATGGCAAAATATTGTGATGTGCCGGTATGTCAGAATACAAAATGAGGTTTTCATGCCGGTATTATGTTAAAACCCTGGCATATGACATTAATTAATGCGGTATCTCATTAATTAATTACCTTTTTGTCTCAATTTTTTTGGAGAACAAAGCGTTTCACTTGTAGATCATAAAATGCAACTTAACTCATTTTGCCCAAAATAGCACATGTGCCGGTATGTCAGAACAGCGACGAAATGTTTTGGCCTCATTGCGAGATTTGAACCTACAACACATCTGCTTTATATTGTCAAAGACTTGATAATGTGGACCAAATAAAACATCTACTGTGATGTTCCACACACGCAATCCACCGGCCAAATCGCAAGCCCCATGCAGTTTCAGACAAAGTGAACCAAAGACTTATTTTCATTTCATGCATGCCTGTTATATAACTTGTGTCAATTTAGGTTTTTATTATTCTAATCAAATCATTTTTAATAAAAGCTAAGTATTATTAAACATTGTGTTAGGAAATTCATTACGAACTTGATAACGATTCAATATCAACATGAAATACCAACTTTTCGAAATCAGGCATATGTGCTAGTCAAACGGACCTCTCAGGTAGGGTCGGCATTTCGAGAATTTGGTGAATTTTAAACAATTTTCGAAATTTAAAAAAAAAAATCCATGTTCAACAACAAAAATAAAAAAATGTCGTGGCCTAATAGTAAGGCCTAAAAAAGGATTTGATTGGCCTAACATGACAAAAATAAATAGGGTAGGTCGGTCGGGATTTTTTTTTGATTTTTTGATGATTTGTTTTTAATCAACTGCTTTGGGGACTTAAAATAGCCGAAAATGAAAGCAAACAGTAAGAAACTTTTTAAAGTATAAAAATTGAACAAAGTATTAAAATACTTTGTTCAATTTCTTTTTTACATTTTTTTTAAATATTTATTTTTATTTTTATTTTTTCCTCCCTCAAAATAATAAAAAATATTCAGGGTCGGCGATGTATTTAGGGTCGGTCGGGTTAGGCCAATCAAACCCTTTTTTTAGGCCTAATCTAAAATGTATGTAATAAAAAACTGGTAACTTGGTAAGTCACTTACCATGAAGGTAGCTCCGACGTTGTTATATCATTCTCTTTGTTAATGTTCAGATGTAATAGGCGTCGCCAAATGTGGGTAGATTGGACCCGTAGAACAGAATTTTTTTTATTCATTGGCCTTATTCATAACTAACCACCAATACTCGTACATCCATAAAATGCGAACTAACCACCACCAACACTCGTACATCCATGAATGAAGGCGAAGTGTGATTTTGAGTTTTATAGTAAATTTGACAAGGGAAATCATATAACTTTCTATTTAACAATTGCACAAGCGCGCATCTTTACGGCATGTAAGCATGGTAAGGCGATGTTACGCAAGTGGACGGGGAGAATAGACACACATATTTTAATTTTATTTTCATTATATTAATTCGTTTCGCAATGAGAAAGTGCAATACTGCTTAAATCATACGATAAGATTGTTTTTGTCTCAAAATAATGTGAACAAATATGTCGAAATAGAAAGACAAAGTGAAAATAACTTTCATTTTAGGTATGAAGGTGGAATTAAATTTGAGCGATGGACATGTTGGACTTCATGCCAGATAGATATGATAGCCAGAAGTCATATTTAGACCGATTTAAAATTGAACATCGGCAATTCGGTTGGGTACGATATTACCAATATTAAACTGTGTGTGATTAACTTGAAATCATTGCAAGATGACCATTATAAAATTGTACTTTTATCAAATCATCGCGTATCGATAATTCAACAATTTAGATCTAATGTTTAGCAAATTAAACAAAAACTGTATCAGTTCCTAAGCACAAACATTTGTCGTGTTTGTACAGAGTGTCCCAAAAGTTATAGCTTCGATACCTTTTGAAAGCGCTTTATCTGCGGTTAACTAATAGTAATACGCAGTATGAAACCGAATATACATGGGCCATCCAAAACTAGTCATCATTGCGAGGGACGGATTGATGATTTCGATAACTCTGTCTTTTCAGTCAGAAATCTAGACACCAAAAGCATATCACATGAATAACAACCCAGTGTACTCCGCAAAAACAAAAAACATAGCAACGATCACGCATGTTGCCATAGCAACATATTTTATTGCGCGATGGACGGAAAATAGCGCGAGGGACGGAAAAATAATTTTCCATTATCCTGCCTTTAATTCCAGCTGTGTAACTGTTCACTTTGAGCAGTTGAGTATACTGCATAACAAAGCAACCAATATACTTCAATATCATCAATGGGAAAAAGTAAAGCCACAATGAAGCATATTGCTATGGCAACGCAATTTTAAAACGCGAGGGACGGAATTGTCAAAAAAGGGACGGAATTGTTTAAATTGCATCGCCATAGCGAAACACTCAACAATAGCATTCTGTTTTTGCCTGTCATAAAAGCACATAGGTAGATCATTCCAAAAACACACTCAAGGTATCAAATCTATCAACAGGAAATTTAGGATAACTAAAAATGTCTCTCAAATTCCGTCCCTCGCACATACGGAGGTTTTGGATATGGCCCACATGTATAATTATACGATGTTTGGATAGAGGAAACTTGTAGAATTGCCGGTATTTTGATACAAAATTTACCATATAACAGCTATCTGTGTTGCCACAGTTACAGAAGAATGTTTTCAGTACTGTAAAACTGCACTTTCATAAACGCGAAGTAGGCCTATATAATGCGTTTATGTAGTGAATGAGAGGGAGGGGGTGGTAAAGATTAAGGGTTTTGTCCATATTTCATTGTAATTAATTGTCTTAAATTTCAAATTAAAATGATCCTTATTATGAACTTTAACAAATAAGCAAATTACATCAATTGAAATAGACCAAAAGAAAACCAAAAATAGCAAAGTCTTTTCTTTTAGGATATGAGGCCTACACAGCACACTTGTTTACAGTTCAAACACACCTGTGACCAAACCTTGCAACTCGTGAAGTAAAATGAGGAGCTTTAGAAAAAGGACACATTTGGTATCAAAATTATTCTACAAATTCCATCCTGCATCAATATGTATTCGGTTTTATACTGCGAATGTATACCGGAGATATAAAGCTTTAAAAATATGGACACTGTTGGGGCACCGTGTACAATCAGGTGCAGGCAAAAGCATTATGAGCATTTTCGGTTTAGATTTTTACCACTGTCGGTTCATTTGGCAACGGTCATTAGTGTGTAAAGTAAAAGGTTTCAAAGTTAGCCATGTTAGCTCCTGGTGGGCCATTACAAATAAATACAAATAGGTTATTTAATATAGTAAGAGATTCAATGGTAGAATAACAGGCTTAGGCCTATAAGTGAAGACCAGTGTTTTCAAAGTGACCGAACTTTATTTGAAGCTAACCATTTTTGGTTAAGTCTGTCGCCCCCCCCCCCCCCCCCCCCCCCTCGTGAAAATCCTTTCATGCCATGCCATCATAAGGATGATGAAATAGTCAGAGATTATTTCAAGTGCAAGTAATACATTATGCGTATTCAATTTAGGTTCCCAAAAAAAAGCAAATGCAATAATTATGTCCATTGTATAATTTAGAATTCATTTAGAATCTAAATTCTTGACATTCCCTTTTTAACAAATTTGAAGAGAAACTAAAAGTTATGTTGAAATAATAAACGGAATAGATTTTAAAACCGTCGATGCATGCAAATCAATTATTTTCCCGATTCGTTATGATTTATTTATGTCAATTCTTATTATTTGAACTTAATGTTTGGATTTGGATTTGGATTAAAATGAACTCCGAGCCGAAGGTTCTAAATTATGTCAAGAGTTGATGTTAAAAAATCCTTATAATGACAACCAGATTGTAAACGTTTTCAAAATATTCCAAAAATGTAAACAAAAAACCAATTCAACAACAACAAAATCAAGAATTGTCTATACACAGTGTTCAAAAACATTCACAAAGATAACTCATAGGCCTAAGGGGAGAAATGTGATAATTCGAGTGTCGATGAACAATTGAGGACCCTAGATCTAAAAGAGGGTTAAGTCACAATCTTGTGAAATTGTAGTTAGTATCAGTTTTCTGCTAGAAGGGAGGATCTCTGCACCCTCTGTTCAAATGTTAAAGTTAAGCCATGCGTTAAAGCTGTGTAAGAATCCATGGGAGGTAAAACCCGAGTGGGTCAAGTCCACACATGGACACAATGAAACCCAGTTTTTGCCATTTTTCTCAATGTGACTTAACCCTCTTTTAGATCTAGGGTCCTCAATTACTATTACATAGGTGACCATGGTGACGGGTGGGAATGCGCGTGGTGTAAGACCACAAAATCTCTAGTTGTTTTAAATGTTAGTGAAAAAATGCTTCTGAAGTTCAAATTGGTGTAAAAATCGCCATTAGGTCTAAAAAAGTACAAACACAATCATACTCACGAATATTATCACTGCTGGGTCGCTATTCTATTCGTCTGATATCATCCACACCCTTCCTATATAAATCGCTGTATTGAATGGGTTTACCTGGTTACGTGATTACGGTTCTTTTTACAGGTGGTTTTTTTTTAAGTTTCATTATGTCGGGGAATCATTGACACGGGAATGTATCACGCAATTTGCTAGCGTTTAGTGCACGTGCACGTTAGAAAATAACTGTTGCCAGGTACACTGGCTTACAAGCTAACTCGGTTACGAACCACTATACACATTGATCATAACACAAATCCAATGGCATATCATCATAATTCGAAACATATGTTATAGGCCCAGGCTTGGACCCGTAACCATAAGCTTTTCTTGAATACGGTATTTCCAGGAGAGTTAATGGTGGTTTCTATAGCAGACCTGCGCTCAAAAATCCTAACATAATTACAATTTTCACTTTGGAATAGATGTTTTTATGTCTCTGATACATGGCTCATGACAGTCAAAGCGCATCCTTGTTTGTTTTTGTTGTCGGTGGTGGTGGTGATATCGATTTAACCATGAAAGTACAACGTATACCGGTATAGTAGAATCATTGATTATATTATTCATTAATCATGCATTAAATGACGTCATATAACGGGGAGATTCCCCGTTCATGCCGCAATATTACGTTATCAGGTTATTTTTATGATCACCCAATGCCAAAGCTTAGCCTATAATACTGCCACCCCTATTTATGACACGATTTTGTTTATGATTGCCTCAAGCATATATAAGGCGAAAAAAAAACTCTTTTCTACGGAAAACCGGTCCTCTCTTAGGTTGGTTTGGTCGGTCGAGCTTTTCCCCCATCAAAATGACCGTCAAACACAAATCTGTACAAATGTTTTTAGGGTCGGTTCGGTATTCTTTTGAATGAGAAATGTTTGTTAGGTTGGTGGGTTGATGGATTGGTGGGTTGATTGGTTGGTTGTTTTTTGTTTGATTGTTTTTCGTTAAATTTATTTTCATTCATCATTTTACACATTTATCAGACATTCACAACACAAATATATTATTAATAATGATAGCATATAAAAATCAAGATCGACACATACACACATCTCTATGATTGTAATCTTTTATCATGTTCAAAAATGGGTTAAAAATAAAATAATCAAATTATGATGTTTCAAATGTTAAAATGTTACAAACATAATTAGTAAATTCTTCAAAACATATCATGTTATAATAGCATATACAGAAACATTTCTTATACTAAAAAATGTTAAGACATTATACTTTTGTACAGACACAATTTCCTAAAACTAAGGCTGAAATCAGGAAATGTCCTGAAAAGTGGCATCTCTATACATCACATTATACTTAATTTGCTTCAAAATTGTCAACAATATTCTTTTTTCTTTTTTTCTGAATAAATATATAACATTTGGTGTTTCTAAACACCTAGAAAGCAGGTTTGTACTTGTTTTCTTCCTACAAATATGATTCTTAAGTTCATCAAATATTTTCATAAAAAGAAACAAAATACGTGCACGTCTTTACAACATTTAAAACATAATTTAAAGATTCATCAACTCATGTGTTATTCTTATTCACACCGTTTATAGTATAATTCTGTATTTATTTTTAAAGGTAAACAGTTTTAAAAGCCAGAAGATTCCCATCACAAATACAGAAAAATGGACCAATTTAAAAACGTGTTACAAAAAATAAAGATAGAAAAAATTTAAAAAAATAAGAACAACATTTTTATCAATATTTCAATGACTTAATAATAAATATTACATTTCATATCTACTTCACAGCATAATAAAGGGTTCAACAAAAGAAAGTATACCACTTTGTTTATGTCATTTTGAGTAACTTTCAATTTGTTTTTGACCAAACAGGCTAAATAGGCATTTAGATGAATCTTTTAGGCATAATTTGATACCAAATTTGCCCCTAACAACAAAGATAAACCATGATTAGCACCATTTAAAGGAAAATATCCCATTTTCAAAAGTCGCATTTCCAATACACAGCACGAGAAGATTTGGTTAATCTGTCCATGTTCTCCCCATCCATAACATTCCTTTACATTGAAATCCTTCACCCATGCATCAGTTTACATTTGAATTAGCCCGCGCATTGGGGGATATGCGCGGTGATCAGTACGTTATAAATACGGCATATGTGTGTGTTAACAATTGGCCCTTTCTTCTCGTGCTTTGGAAATGCGACTTTTGAAAATGGGATATTTTCCTTTAAATGGTGCTAATCATGGTTTATCTTTGTTGTTAGGGGGCAAATTTGGTATCAAATTATGCCTAAAAGATTCATCTAAATGCCTATTTAGCCTGTTTGGAAAGAAAAAAATGGAAAGTTACTCAAAATGACATAAACAAAGCGGTATACTTTCTTTTGTTGAACCCTTTAGTATTCTTCATTACATTTACAGCGTATATAACTGATTACAGTATATTGTGTATCTATAGGTCTACATATTGTATAGAGCTGAAAATATTGATTTTTTTTAAATATTATTATTCTCGTTTTATTAGGTCGTCCGTAGGAAGAGACCTTATGGCAGCATCCTTCGTGTGTGTTGTCTGTGTGTCTGTGTGTGTCCGTCAACAATTTGGTATACACTTTTTGTTTTGTCCATTTCTTTTCCATACAATGACCAATTGCAATCAAACTTCGGTCATAGATGCAACATGGATACCTGCATATGTTAATGAGGTCAAAGGTCCATACCAAGGTCAAAGGTCATCTGAGGTCAAGATGTAAAATTTAGTACACACTTTTTGTATTGCAACCAAACCTCAGTGATAGATGCAACATGGACACTTTCATATGTTACTGAGGTCAAAGGTCACATACCAAGGTCAAAGGTCGTCTGAGCTCAAGATATAAATTTAGTACACACTTTTTGTATTGTCCATTTCTTTTCCATACAATGACCAATTGCAACCAAACCTCGGTCATAGATGCAACATGGAAACTTTCATATGTTAGTGAGGTCAAAGGTCACATACCAAGGTCAAAGGTCATCTGAGGTCAAGATGTAAAATTTAGTACACACTTTTTGTATTGTCCATTACTTTTCCATACAATGACCAATTGCAACCACTCTTTGGTCAGAGATGCAACATGGAAACATTCATATGTTAAGGGTGCATACCACTATTACGCGCTTACGTGTGTTTCTATGGGAAAGATGCCTCGGGAAAACGGCAATATCTTGAGTTACCTTGCGACTCATTTAATGAAATCTTGGAATATTTATTAACACACATAGATCTTACCTGGGTCAAAAACTCAGATGGGGGTGACCGTTTACATTTTTTTATATTTCCCCCTTTATACGGAGTAGTATTTTTTAACACGAAATTAGACCTTGTAGCCCGTTGTGACCAATGTGTATCCCTCCGCCAATATTTTCAAATAAAACAGTAGATGTATACTCTTTTCATTTGAATTATCTCAGGTACACTTCAGTGAACAAATATAGACCAAATTCAATCATTTTGAATGACATATCATGTCAATATTAACCATTCTTTCCGTTATTTAGGAACTATATTCGTGATCGCGATCGACGGAAGCTGGGCGTTGGACTGTAATAGTGGTGTGCACCCTTAAAGAGACCCATTTTCATCCAATTTCAGAAATCATTATTACATATTAAAGAACAGAAAATTTCAAATTGAATGATAAATTTGTATTCGATTTGGATACTCCGTTTGGTAAATACAACATGTACAAGAAGCTACCTCCCCACTTGAAATTCATAAAAACCCTTAATTTTTGTCATATTTTGGGATTCCCAGATATCAATTTTCACTTTTACAACGAAGGCCCGTGTTTCTTGATCTTATTGAATGTTAAAAGGATGCATGCTTCATCTTTTTGATACACCACTGTTCTATAACATAGCAAAACATGTTCATTCATTTGGTCATGATATACTTGCAATAATTGTCACCAATATACCGGGGGAAAGGAAGTACATGTTCATGTGAATGCACGAAGAAGCCACACATTATTGGTTAATATTCATGATTTTTAATTAAATCGTCGTGTAGTCCTACATGTATATACATTTTAGATATCATAAGTATATTTTCAAAACTATTTTATCATTAGATTGCCTACATTTGCCTGACCACTCCACAAAGTTGTATTGATCAAAACTCTCACGAAATATGTCAGTAGGCCTAAGACCTACAGTTCAAAACGATGTCGATATTTTGATTTCTGGTGCGTTTTGACCCGGTATCCCCTATCTCCCCCATACCCCCCCCCCCCCCCCCCCCCCATGCCCCACATGCCCCACGCCCGTGGAACTGAGTTTCTGAGTCATTATGCTTATAGGATTGTTTTGATGTCAATGGATGTTATATGTTTTGTTTGTAAACTCATAAAAAATACTGAGTTTTCACACACAATCTCGCTCACTGGTATCTTTAAATATGATGGTAACAAATTGCAATTGTCCGAAATTGCAACGGTCAGGCGCGCACCCGACTGACTTTGCCCGTTTGGCCCGTATTTTGACAATTTCGCACTTTAATGAATGAAAAAGTCAAATTTAATAATGTCAATGTTGCGATTATTACTTCAAATGTATTTTCAAAATATAAAACTAACATAAAATGCTACACAAACCAAGTTTTGCAACCACAAAACCCGTAATCGCCTGGTTTTAAAGACTATCTCTGTGCTCCCTTTAAGGGTGCATACCACTATTACGCGCTTACGTGTGTTTCTATGGGAAAGATGCCTCGGGAAAACGGCAATATCTTGAGTTACCTTGCGACTCATTTAATGAAATCTTGGAATATTTATTAACACACATAGATCTTACCTGGGTCAAAAACTCAGATGGGGGTGACCGTTTACATTTTTTTATATTTCCCCCTTTATACGGAGTAGTATTTTTTAACACGAAATTAGACCTTGTAGCCCGTTGTGACCAATGTGTATCCCTCCGCCAATATTTTCAAATAAAACAGTAGATGTATACTCTTTTCATTTGAATTATCTCAGGTACACTTCAGTGAACAAATATAGACCAAATTCAATCATTTTGAATGACATATCATGTCAATATTAACCATTCTTTCCGTTATTTAGGAACTATATTCGTGATCGCGATCGACGGAAGCTGGGCGTTGGACTGTAATAGTGGTGTGCACCCTTAATGAGTTCAACGGTCACATACCAAAGTCAAAGGTCATCTGAGGTCAAGAGGTCAAATTTAGTACACACTTCTTGTATTGTCCATTTCTTTTCCATACAATGACCAATTGTAACCAAACCTCGGTCATAGATGCAACATGGAAACTTGCATATGTTAATGAGGTCAAAGGTCACATATCAAGGTCAAAGGTCATCTGAGGTCAAGATGTAAAATTGGCTGCATATGTAAAATTGATTACATTTAAACAGATTAAGTACAATTGCAACCAAACTAACCATATAAACGGACGACCTATTTGGGACTGCTGTCCCTATTTTTTTTTTATAACACTTTTTTAAATTGTTCCATTTTTCTGCATTTGATGGGAATATTCTGTCTTTATTTATTGGAATTCGATAGTAAATCATTCAGTTTTTAAACAAGTGAAAAATTGGAATATCCTTGTGGGTTTCGTTATTATATCATTCGAAATTTGTATATTGCATGACACGCCAGGATGATTATAACATTCGCTATTATTTCTCCGCATGCGCCGTGGATCGAACCCGGGCCGCGTGCTTGCAAGTCTGATGCCCTACCGACTGAGTGAGCTTCGCGGGGGGGGGGGGGGCGAATTTATTAACCGTACACACTTTTGGCCAAAAACTGTATAAATGTATTGCTGTACAATGTACATGTGCTACGCGCTTCACTCCGTCAATGTATCAAATGGTGTTTACGGTAACGATCATCGCACCCGGGGAGGTTAAACAACTTGTGGTTTTTTTTCAACAAGTTCACCACGCGCACGTGGCACGAGATGATTGATGGGGCCGCCGCGCGGTTCAAGATTGTAGCACTGTCGTGTATTGTAAGGTCCAGGAAAGTTAGGGTTTTAATATAACATATATATCTTCAATTCTACAATTGAGCTCAAGTAAAAATGGTAACCCTCCAAATGGATCAAACCATTGTTTTACAACACGTTTCCACAGGGCATCATTATTATTATCGCATAATCCATTTAATCTTAAGAGCTAGAATATGATATCCTAAATTGGGCATTTAAACCACCGTATTCCATATATCCAATAATTGTTTCACTTTTGACTTTTTTTCACAGTTTGAACTCCACAGATATCTGAATGTTTTAGTGTTGATTGCTTTGATGACATATTTTGGAACATTTAACGAATTCGCATTATACAGAATTTATGATATAGGCCCTACCCAAGGTTTTTATTATAGTTATTTTCCCAAAGTATGTAAGAGTTCTTGCTTTCCAACCATTTAACATTTTTTTTCTATTTTATCTATTTTTGGTGTCCCATTATAGCTACTTGTTTGTCTTTACTAAAATATACTCCTAGACACTTCACAGGATTGTTTGTCCATCTTATTTTTCTGTTTAAATTTACAGGCACATTTTACTTAACCACACACCTTCACTTTTGCTAACATTCATTGTTACTCCCGAGGCATTGCTGAATTGTTGTATTGTCCTTATAACATTTTTAAACAGAATAAATATGATTTACAAATAATGTTGTATCATCTGCTAGTTGTGATATCTTAATTTCTACATTTAAGTCATTGCTGAATTGAATTCCATTTATATTATCTGCATTTCTTATATTAGTAGCCATGTGTTCTGCCGCAAGGATAAAAAGCAGCGCAGACAGTGGACAGCCCTGTCGAATCCCTCTACCTAGACTAAATGACTTAGACATCCAATCATTTAATTTATATTCTTATAAAAATATTTAATCCACGATATGAATTGTATATAATTCAAACCCCATTTTCCAAGACACGATATTAAGAAATGTATTTCCAGCGAATCAAAAGCTTTTTGAGAATCTACAAAGAGTATTTCACCATCCTTTTCACGTCATGTCACTGGGAGTGTCAAATACTGACAGAGGTCACTGTCACAAACTGGCAGATATCACTGTCATTAATTGGCAGACGTCAATGTCACATACTAGCAGACGTCACTGTGACATACTGACAGACATCACTGTCACATGCTAGCATGCAGACAGTCAATACCTGGGAGACATCATTATTTATGGCAGACATAATTATACCGTTTACAAACTGACTAACTAGCACAAATTACTATCACAATAATAATGGAAAATGTCGAAGTGGAAATTTGGCAGATGACAGTTGCAAACTGGCAGACGCCACTGTCACAGCCTTAGTAACCGCTAGTCTTTGTCAAAGACACCTCGCAAAATTACCTGTCAAGCGCCAAGAATAGCGAGGCGTATGCCGAACTGTCGACCGCCAAAGGCAGGTGGCCGAGCGGAGCGAGGCTACTATTGTCACAGAGGGCGCTCACACTGTTTTAAACGTGGTCACGAGTGATCGATTTTCATGAAAAAATGTGCGTAACAATTTAGCAAATTATAGTCAAATTCCAGCCGTTCATTAAATTGATAAACTGTTATATTGAAATGCATAGTTTAAAACTGCTATACAATTTTTAGATTGTATAGCAAATGCAAAGTGTGTAGCATTTAGCGACGCGACACTGGGTAAATCTACCAAAACCCTATTGTATATTTCACGGACATAAATTATGCTAATGAGCTCATTAAATGACGTCACTCACATCATCGGGTTTTGCCGATGATTGAAATCCGTTGATTGAAATTCTAGGTCGAGTAAAATGATGTTCTTATTTGTTGTCTGTGAGCTTTTCTGATTTTTTTCCCGTATTGGAGTATTTTTTTATTGAAAATAGATAGTTCAAATTAAACGTTGGTTCCAAGTTCAAGTAACAGCACATGTATTAAAGGCGACAGCAAAGGCAATATGCAAGCAACATTTGAGAAAAAACGATGCCCGACTTTGCAAGAAAGTGTACGGGGAAGTGTACGGGTGAACATGACAAACCAAAACAGCCTAGTAATAATCACCTCCGTGGCGCAATTGGTTAGCGCGTTCGGCTGTTAACCGAAAGGTTGGTGGTTCGAGTCCAGCCGGGGGCGTTGTTACTTTTTGCATTTAATGCAGATCGACAAATCACAGTAAAAATATAATATTGACAAAATCACAGACCACTTACACAAAAATCGCATCTGCGCATGCTCCTGTCGCGATCGAAATCTACCACGCAAGCAATGAGAGAGTTTTCATAGTGGCCCGGTAAATCCACCACCACAAAGCTTTGATGAAAGGCTAAGTAAACGCCAAAGTATCAAACCGGCAAGCTGTACAGACGCAACTACCACTGACTTACAATAGCAATCGATAAGATTATAGAGGGCTCCCTCCAATGCATGGACATTTCGTGGTCGTTGTGGATCATGTGATATTTGCATACGTGTGAAAAGTTCTTTAGAGAAGGTCACGTGGTCGTCAGTAGGTCACGTGGTTATTTAAGTATATAAAGAGAGTGTTTCCCGATACTCGTGGCTATTAAAACCGCCGTCGCCGAGCCATTACTAGAGTCACGTTGGAATTGAAACTGTTATTGCCGGCGCACCTGCCCGTATGGCTGTCGCAGATTGCACCGTTTTTTCTGAATACCACACCACACGGGATGGATAATAATCCCGATAATGATGCCACAATCAGCTTTATGCGCTTGAGACATTTCATAGCCTTTTAGGGATGCTTTCATGAACATGCCAAGTTTTTTTTCTCGGGGAAGTCAAGATTATGCAGGATTACATCGGGAAAAATACGTGCCCCGTCGCCATCAAATGGACTCGTTGCATTGACGCTTGCTATATCAGAGACAAATACCACGTGTACGAGGAGTTGAATTGCCTTGATATCGCCATACCAGTGTGTGACGAGGGGAAGTGCAGAATCGCTGAATGTTTCTGTGATGTTTTGCAGTAACTGCACTTTAGATGAATACCCGGGGATGAGTACAGGGGAGGTTCTTTCTTCGTCGTGCGTCTTTGGATTATTTTTGATGAATAACAAATTACAAGAACCATATGCAACGGATTCACACCAGAACTTACTAATACATGTAATTAGATAAATACGCGTGATTCTTGGGTACGTTAACAGGGCCACATGGAACCAACTTCGTGTATTTTCATGAAAATGTTCTGTGACTCTTCCAAACCTGGTGGAAGCAGTCTGTATTGTGTACCACCAAGCTGCTCGCAGATGGGACGGCGTAGTCGGCGTAGGTTTCCACGCCGTAATGTAAGAGTGAGTGCACTCTCTATCCACTGTCGATGTCGACTTTACTTAGAAGGCTTAACTTTGATGTATCTTGATGGTTGTAAAGTTACAAATTTCGCTTTGCTTAGTTCATATTCCCACGTCATATGGCTTTTCTGATCTTCATCATGTTCAATGGTCTGTCCCATCGTTCCAGGTATTTGAATTCATCAACTTTTAGTTTTTGTTGGCTGTTGTTTGTTTAAAGTTTCACAAAGTGATCAAAATATATCAAATATCCATAAGGCGGGATTTGCAGCCATACATATGTAGATTAGAATAGCTTTCAGTGCATTAGCTCAAGTATTCAAGTAGAGCTCCTGTGCTTGTTGGACTTATAGTGCCTGAGATCATTGAGCGATGCCATCAACAGCAAAACCAAGATTTCACAGTAGTCATGTAAGGTATAGTAATGTCCACTGCTGAGTGGTGTTATAGTCCACACATGTAGCGAGATGAATATTCCGCGTTATTCCACTTGCGAGAGTTAATGTTCCACATAGCGATATTCCGCGTTGTTCCACATGTGACAGAAATGTTCAATACAGGTTACTGTCCTGATGATAATGTAGTCCTAGCGTAATAATCCAGTAAAAATCCAATCGGTGGTGAACAGACAAAATATATAAACCGCTTCACTGGAATACAGTTTGTCGGTCATCAAAATCAAACGCAATAATTCGTGTTATCCTTAAAGAAGGCGTCACGCAAGCACAACATTGTGCATAATATATTAGAAAATGAATTATCGCGCCCAAATTACGTAGTTATATAGAACAAAACATCATACTTATCATGAAAACGAATAAAAACTGCCATCTCTACACATGCCATTTTTAAATTTCCCGGGAGCAATGACGTCATGGTTGTTGGTGCTCAAATTTACGCAAGTGCATTGTATAACTATTACTTCTCTTGCAGTATATAGAGATGCTCGAAGTATAATCATTCCACAATTACAGCTCTGGTAAAGTAACATTCTGCCAAGAGTCTCTCTAAATCAGCCTTTTATATCATGATTTAACATTCTGGAAGATTCCACGATCCAGAAGTTAGAGATGTCATGCCACTTCTATCCAAGAAGCATATCATCATTGCTCTACTTTTTTGGGCCATTGGCAAAGTTGCCGAGTTCTCTGTCTTTTTTCTAATCTGAAACCATCTAGGTTTCCCATTGATTTCCATTCCTTATTAGGTAGGTGTTTTCCGGGATCACCTGGAAACCACCAGGTCACTCACTACCATGTCTAATGTAATTTATAATACAATAGTTCATGTTCTACCATATCTATATTATGTATGATTGTTAAATAAATTAAATTCTTATAGTGGGTGTGGTTTGGGATGTCAGTAGGCAATTTGATTGGTTTTTGGCTGATTTTCAGCCGACACGCCCATACATTATCAAACAATCGTCTATAGCAAAACAGCTAAGAACTTTATTTTATTCTCTAATTAAATGTACATAATAATAATCCAGGGGCTGTAACAGTAACGACTGAGGCTCGTCAGTATCACGAAGTATGACATTATATTATTATTAAAATCTTCAGGAAGCAGACCATATGGGCATTAAAGGAACCGCAATCAGATTCTTTCGGCAAAGATGATGGTATCAAACGCCTTTTTGAAATCTATAAGATAATCACTGCGAATAAGTTTTTGTCTTGGCTACCATTTTCCTTTACCTGCGAGGGCAAGCAGGCCTTCGTTTACACTGCCTCCCCTTATACTTGACACTGGGGTCTACGATCGCATTCTTCTGTAAGCACTCAATTGCCTATACCATTGAGTTAAGACATATTCCGTTGTAGTGTTTGTTGTCAGACAAATGTCATGTCACTTGTTCTTGCTACATACAGGACGGACCTGAATTGAACCATTGAAGGTCGGCTTTTATTCTCTTTTCGTGAATAAGACTACACTATTCTCATCTTAATAATTTGCTTTCTAATTGTAAGACTCATATGGGAAAAGTGTACAGATACTGGTCTACCAGTATCGCACGATACTGGCACATGAAATTTGCCAGTATAGCTCGATACTGGTACAATTTCAGTGTTCCAGTATCGGCCGATACTGGAATACCAAATTGTGTTCCAGTATCGAGCGATACTGGTACACATGCTACCAGAGTGATTGTCCTAAATTTAACGATACTGGAACATCTAATGTGTTCCAGTATCGCCCGATACTGTAACATTTTGTGTGTCCCAGTATCGACCGATACTGGACGCATTTGTTTTCAGCGTATAA
Source organism: Ophiura sarsii (assembly GCA_035610835.1). Classification (NCBI taxonomy): domain Eukaryota; kingdom Metazoa; phylum Echinodermata; class Ophiuroidea; order Amphilepidida; family Ophiuridae; genus Ophiura; species Ophiura sarsii. The sequence continues at coordinate 32,505,856 of CM069445.1, forward strand.
AGTGCACCTGATTCAAACTACTAGTCCAACGGTGTGTGAGCTTCAAGAAATCGAGTGCGTAGATCAAGTTTAAGATACCCGTTTTTAATTTTTGCACACAAAAAAATAATCAAATGTGAAGATAATTATTGCAATTACAGGACACATTACTAACATTTATATCCAAATATAAACAAGATCGATCCAATCCATGGATTTAGTAAAATTGAACGAGAGACATTGGGATTTGTACTCACCGATGGTTTATCTGTTTCTGTATGAAGTCAAAGTATATTATCCAAGTGTTATAGTGTTTATTATCTGACATGTCTGCTGAGAAGTGTTCCTTTTTAAAGACGTTTTCAACCTTAAATGTGGCACTGCGCTAAGAGTTTGATGCGGTACGCAATGAAACGATTGAACAGACATCCGGGATTTCCCCGATAAATGCAATTTATGATCACGCAATACAGATCCGCGATAGTACATAATTATAGCGCTTTCTAACACTCAGTTATAACATGTTCTACAGTCATGGTATAGGACACGCTGACATGTCTGTTTGTTTGTATTGTATAGTGATCACCTAAAGCTTTAGAAGCTTTTGATTAGACAGACATATGGTCATCGTTTATACCGGCAACTATATACTATGATTAACGATGAAGTCATTAGATGACGAGCTTGAAACAATGGGAGGAGGGGCTTGTACCTTTGGAAATGAAGGCGAATATTCGAGCAGTTACTCAAAATCATAAAGGGTTATTCAGTAAGCGGTTTCCCACTAAAAAGGGAGTCATTCGGCCAAGAATGGCATTATTCCTCATTTTGTCTGGAATCATTCATATCATTCAATCAGTGGGAATCCCACAATGGCCTTTTTCATATAGTGGTCATTTGATTGAGAACCAGGTTAGTAAAAAGAAAGGGAGTCATCGAATGAGGAAAAGATGGGTCATTCAGTGACATCATAATTTAAAAAGGAGGCTGATGTAGCAGATTAATCCATCTTCACTTATGAAGAATTCCCGCTGTGTCAATGCTTATAATATATAGAAGGACCTACAGTGTATACCTATGATTAAGGCTTACATCATGCATCATACAGTATGTTTCGACATTTCGCCACTGGAATGATGAAACCTGTTATCAATATACCGGTAGCAGATTAGCGTTTTCCCCAAAACAAAATGAAGAATGGAAAGGTTCAGCGACAATTATTAGCTATGTGTGATTGTTTCCGAATACTCCTAAACCACCATTGGCGACAGAAAGTTTAAACTTCAGTCAACTGAATATGAAATGCGAGTTTTACATGATATAATATCACATATAGAGCAGATGGGCCCCATCTGCTCTCCGGCACAGATACCATTAATATGCATAACATTATATACCGTACCCCGCTTGATGAATTATACGGACTGTAACATCAGACAGACTTGTATTAGGTATAGCACACTAAAATTTCAAATATATTGGAATTCAAGTAAACAGGTCTCATTTAAAGATCTTGGCAACAGATCTAATTTGGTGCAAGAATCATGTTAATATATCAAGTAATGCGTTCTGGTGATATGGCCATTTGAACATCTCCAAAAGTAGTCGAAAACCTGCCACGAAATGCCATTTTGAGTCACAAGTTGATTTTTGTCAATGTTGAACCTCTTTATTTTAATAATCATGTTCTTAAAATGACTAAAAACGTATTAATCATCACACTCCTCACATATTTATCATCTGACGAAAAATCAGAAGTGTATTTTATTCCACTACATCAGGTTCCTGAAAATGCACTATAATTGGAAAAATTCAATCCGTAATTTGGAAATCCTAAAGAAATGACGAAGTCTAGCTAATTAAATATACGTATATCTCAAGTTCTGTAGGTTGTAAACTATAGTCTATCCATCTGAGACCGATCTTTGAACCACGTGACTCAGCCGTTCCATTGACTGGGAGAGGAGGCTATTTTCTGACAAAAATATCGATGGAATCAGTAGAGTGAAAAACGGCCACAATAAAAAATAATTATGTTACCCACCTACTTTTATCATCATAACCCAAGTTGGGCCATGAGAGTCAGTATAATTGACATTGCAAATGCAAAGACAGGTAGCTTTCCCTTCCCAATTTCTCCATTTCAAAAAATGCTTTCAATTTGGCAAGCACTGGCTGCATCTCATCTTTAATGGTCTTATTTTTGGTGCCATTTTAAGCTCTACTGTACTACAGGCCTCTATGAACAGGTACATGTAGAGTGATAGACCCCGATGAAGACAACCTTTCATTTTATAAGTCAGAAAATAAACTTTAATTAGTTTGTCAACGTTCAAATTGTATAATATTTGGTTGAATATGAAAATCGTACCTTTCAATATTGATACCATATTATCATTGTAAGCGTATTTGTTTCTTTCTTATACTTAACAAGGAAATCTGATTGATTCGGACATGCAGACAGAACATAGGGATACGGAGATTCATATCATTTTACAACCATTTTATCTTACTATAGGCCCGGCCAATCGCTAGAAAAATGCTTTAAAATCACTGTAGAGTTTGGATATCGCCCCTTAATGGATAGCTGTGCTAAGATATATCTTTTAATTTGACAATCAGTTCGATATCTTATCAAATATGCAAATTGGCTAATTAATTGTTTAAATCTCAAAAATGCATATTAGGTACCTTACACCCTATTTTGTTGACATAATTATATTCATAAATGCATTCACAATATGTGTCCCCGTGTTTAACAAAAGTATATTGTATTACTTTTTAATTGTAACAATGGTAACCAATAATTTGTATCAAATCATGCATAAATGTCCCGATATATGTCAAAATGCGCGTGTGCAATCATACCAATAGATTCCCAGGAATGTGTAGTACACAATAGACTTTCTCAGGGGCGGACTGGCCACTGTGGCGTTGTGGCGATCGCCACATGGGCCGCTTGGTTCTGGGCCTCTCAGGGCCGGTTACTCACTTGTGTAAAGCATTTTTTCGGGCCGTTTTGGACTCAAATTTCTCCTATTTTCTCGAGTTATGGAAATAAATTTAGAATAGTACATGTATGTGGATGTAGCTGAAGAGCAGGGCTATCATATGGCAAGGGCATTTCCATACATGGAATGTAGCACTCGCGGAAAATGCATTTCTTACAGGGGGTGTTTATAAGAAATGAGGCAGCTGATTCCTGTGTGTGTGCACTCAATGGGAAAAGTAGTAGATTTCACGCGCTGTATTAAAACCACTGAAATACAATATATGTTATTTTAAATATTTCTAGGTGGGTGAATGAATTGACACTCACCTACAACTTGAAGAACATACGAAGTGAAAAGATCACATTTTTATGTGCCTTTGTTCGTTTATAAATTAGATATGAAGTTTACCTAAAAATAGACATTTCTCAATTGTTCACGAAATGTGTGTGTGGCAGGTTTATGAAGCGTGACTTGTGTGATGCCTACTTGTATAGCCCGTTAAACTACAGTGTGTATTTGTTTACATAATCAGAATAATTGAGTTAATTCTTACATTCACATAATGGATCCCCGCACGTAGTCAGTTTGAATTCGTGACTTCCATCATGCCAAACATTTAATAAAAATGTTCGTACCAATTTTACAACATTCTGAGTTTTTTTAAACAAAATTGTTGAATTGATTTGATTCTTCGGTAAAAGAGTTAAATCCCTCAACTCATAAAAATATTAGGTTATTTTGTTATTTGATTTGCATAATTTATCTATCACTGTCTGTGCAGAAACTAACTATCCCACTCGTACGGGTGCAATATCATTCACCATTGCACTACGTGGTCCCAGAGGGCATAGTACATAGCGTTCACATATTTATTTTTCACCGCTTACACTTCAGTATTGAAACGCAACAGTTGATAGCAAAATCAGCGCATGCGCGGACAACATGACACCTAGATTCGCCAATTTCAGATAGGGGTACTATCTATAAAACCAACGGTATTTTTCATTACTTTGGCTGTGGTAAATATGATTTATAAGATTGAGTGGAAGTAAACTAACGAGTTGGGTCTACGACGTATTGAATGTTTGTATCCGTACAAAATATGAACTCCTCCATTGGCTTCGCGTTGTTGAATGGAATTACGTACATATTTCACCTCGTGAAAATTGCCTCATTCCACTCTTAAACACCCAATAATTGTACAATATTATAATGATATACATGTAGACCTGATATTAACGCTGTGATAATTCTTTTCTTTCACATCGACATTTATTGTGTGATATCATTATTGTTATGTATGCCTTTTTTGTACAATCACTATAGGGCCGAATGACCTCGTGATATATAATTGTTTACATGACATTATATTTAAATTTAAGACATATCTTGATTATCTCCTCACTTTTAACCAATCAAATGACAGGAATATACATACGAGGTATATAATTGTTATTATCACACTCCCAATCATTCAATATTTGTATACTATTTTGCTAAAACGGTGAAAATGCAAAATTGTTGATATCAGCATATCAATAACGCATCCATGCGCTCTACATTTTGGTTTTATTCTTGATGGACCCATACAATATATTGTGACACAAAACTCGGTACTAAGGATAAATACCTGTTCTTCAGCATGTTCAGATACGGTCTTTTTACTCACTGGTTGATTGGCTTTCATACAAATGTGAACAAGTATCGACTCCTAATCATGCTAATGGTAAGATTTATTACTGTTATATCCTTTGCGACTGGTGAGTGTGGCAGCCATTATATTATATACAAATGGGGGAATATATAGCATGGTTAGTGAACTCAAAAGTTCATGTTTATTTGTGTTTACATGGTTGTTATGGGTGTATTGTGTATATCATTCATACTAGAGTAAAGTGTTTGAAAGGAAGTAAATAAAGCGTGAAAAGATAGGGAAAATTTCCGTTCCGCAACTAAAATTTACAGCAACAACAGCAAAACCCACATTAATATCTAATTAAATGCTTTTTATTTTAAAATAAATGGACAAAATAACAGTTAACTGGTAGAAACGGGAACCGAACACTCATGTGGAATTATGCATGTGGTAAACAGCAGTATGCTTCGGAACGGATTATTATTTCATCCTAATCCTAATCCTAATGGTCACTTACAATACAAAAAAATGTTTTAGGTCATTTAACATCAACTTAACTATTCTGGCAGCCATTTTGGAAAGTGATACCGAATCAAAGTTGTCACAGAGGTGGGTCTTATATCTAAAAGCTAAAGCTTAGCAGTTTAGAACATACTGTTATGTGATGGCAATATACACTCTTTACAATCTATTTTGGTTTATTATACACTCTTGTAGACTATTTTTTACATTTATTACAATGGCCATTTTGGTGGCCATCTTGGATTTAAAGTATCTTGGATTTAAAGTATGTTATTACAATGCAAAAGTATATACTGGATATGGGTTACTAGTGGTCCAATGCATACATCCCATAGTTAAAACTATACTTTCATCATACATTTTGGTTGATAGTATCTCATTCTATGGAATTTGACAATTTTTGCAGCCATTTTGGGACCTTTGGGGTCATTCTAGCAGCCATTTTGGATATTTAAGTATGTTAACAAAGCAAGGATACTGGATATGAGTTACTATAGTGGTCTAATACATACATACAATCGTTAAAACTATATTTCCACCATACATTTTGGTTGATATTATGCCATTTTATGTAGCTTAATTTTTGTTGATCTTGGTAGGTTGGATCTCCATATCTTGTTGAGCTTATTACACGCCTTCCATGCTAGTGCCTTCCTTGTTTTGATATCTTGCATGCTGCTCGATGTCCAGGATCCCAGATATTTAAAGTCTTTGACTAAATCCAGACTGGTTCCATCGGTAGTTTTAATGGTCACCATGGTCACCTGATCCTGTTGGTTATAACACTGTGTATTTTGTTTTCTTGGCATTCATGTGGAGGCCAACACTTAGAGCTGCCATTTCTACTCTTTCCAGGAGTTTTTGCGCCTGGTCAGCAGTATCAGACACTAGTGCTATGTCATCAGCGAAATCCAAATCTGTTAACATCAGTGGTCCAACTCTGCGGCTATTTTTATATAGTATTTCTTAAAGAATATAACACAACCTTCCTTGCGCCTTTGATCTGTCTGCTTCACTAATGCAGCCATCGAGAGTACTACAATAGTTATATTGTTAACGCCAGATAAGTAGAGAGGTTTCTAGTTAATCACCGATCTTTTTCCGATGCTTTTAACAATAGAACGAAATACCGTTGGAATATCGTTGTAAAATCGCTAGAAAAATGCTTTAAAATCACTGTAGAGTTTGGATATCGCCCCTTATCTTTTTGGTACGAGCAGATTTTTCGACATAATTTTTTTTTAAATTAAAGATGAAATTTGCACGCAAACTAATTTACGAAAAAAAACAGTAAGTTATTATCTTTTTTGTGCGAGCATATTTTTCGACAGTTAATTTTTGAATTAAAGATGTTAAAGATTTTTTATTATCTCTTAAGTTTATTATTCACCATTCCTTCATCAGTTATGCAAAACCCCAAAAAGAACATCAAAATATGTTACTTTTAAAGATATAATGGCCTTTACTTCTTACCATATTGGTTGTATCTTTTTACAGAAAAAGAAAAAGTGTTCTACATAATCCTTTTCATTGTATATCACATACATCATTATTTTCTATTTTCATTTTATGCAGAAGGATTTTTGTGGGGTAGAATTACTAGTGACTTTCCAATTAAGTGATATCAGTCTGCCCTCTCTTGTTCCATATTTTATTCCAATAAAAGAAAAGTTTGGATATTTTCTCTGCCAGAAACATTGGAATCACAGAAACTTTTTTCATTAGTTCTTTTTTAAAGGTTTTTACTGTTGTCTTATCTACGAGTATGTTTTACTCGTATAATGTTAACATCTCTATCCGTACATCTTAAATAAATACACTTATCTTATGTATGAGGATATTTGACACATTTCCAATCTTTTGGAATTGCATTGATAAGAAGAGCTAAATATTCCATTAATAGGCCGCCGTTGTGTGGCATTTCCCGCCATTGTGTGACATTTCCCGTCTTTACCAAATAGTTGATTCATCTTAATGATCCCTGATTTTATCCAGAGCTTAAAGTAAATCATCTTTCCATTGATTTTTATGTGTTCATTGTTCCAAATTACTTGGTTGTTATGATTTTCTAGACGCTTTATTTGTTTAACCGTATTGCATTTGAACCATATTTGTAGCAACATTTTGTAAAACGACGGCAGTTTGTTTAAAATATCGATACATTTTTTTAACCCACGACATTTAGTGAGTATAAGAAAGATTTCAAGTCTACCATTCTTAATTCACCATGATCATAATTAAACATCAGTGTTTTACGTTTTACTCTTTCTCCTTTCCTCCATACAAATTTGTGAAATATACTATTTAATTGTGAATGACATTTTCCGGTAAGACAATGACTGAACTTACATACGTTAATTGAGATGCCGTTAAGCTTTTTACTATTGATATTTTGCCAACCATTGACAATTGTCTATATTTCCATGCCTCTATAATTAATCTGATAGAATCCACTTTTATTTCCCAATTTTCATTTATTTTGCTAGCACTTGTAGTACTAAATGTAAAACATTAAGGCTTAACTTTATTATTTAGATTTACATTGTTCAATTCACCAAACGTATCTCTTCTAAGGCTATTTGATCCAGTCCATATTGCCTCTGTTTTATTTTTATTGAGAGAGAGGCCTGATATAGACTTGAACTTGTCCAAGACTGCTATGACCTTGTTAATTTGATCTTCATTTCTTAAGAACATTGTTATATCATCAGCATACAGTGATATTTTTGCATCCCTTTTCTGGTAATTTATAAAAGGAAGTTTAATCCTTCAATATTTCCATCTTGCCTTACTTTGCATGCTAATACCTCTATACACAATACAAATAATATGGAGATAAAGGACATCCCTGCCTTACCCCTTTGTCTATAGGGGGAAATTCAGAAACATGTCCATTATGGGTTATACAGCTACTTATATCATTATACAGAGTTTCTACCCATTTGATAAAGCTAGGACCAAAATTTAATAATTTCAGAGTTGCCATATTATCAATATTATCAAATGCTTTACTAAAGATATTAAAGATGAAATTTTCACGCAAACTAATTTACAACAAAAAACGTAGCCTTAGTCCATTATATTATTACAAGTTTTCTGGGACCGATTTATGCTACGTTTACTACTTCCAATAGGCCTGAACAGTCGCAAGTTTGTCGTTTTCGTCGTGTCCGAGTTTTAAGATTTTAGAATTTAGATGCTGATTTACCCGAAAACAGTTATGGCGTAGCACTTTGAGTGGGTGTATTTGGGCTAAAAAAACATCAGACAATGATGGTGAGGTACACTTTCAAATGACTAGAGTCAATAATTACATACAGGTATTTAAAAGTGGTTTAAAAGCATACGTATGCGGGTCATCTTTTTGGAGTCAATGTTAGGCCACTTCAGGGTCATGTTCCCTCTTTAAATTGCCACGGCCGGTATTATGGGGATGCACAGGTAAACTCAACATCACTATTTATTTATTTATTTTATTTATTTTTATTTTTCTTACTCAATCACACAAAGGATACATATCAACGCACACGGCAACAAGGTCATACATCGAAATACGCTGTTTTGACGTTTGAATATCAAATATTTCCTCCAGTAACTCAAACGTATTCTGCTACGGCGATATATGGTGAGAGTTCAGTGTGCAGCGCCGGTGGGGAGGGAAGGAGTGGCGTCCACAAAACCCGCGCGAAAAGTCCCCTTGTCAAATGAATCGACAGTGCCAATCTCAACCGACACGACTCATTCAATGAAAACATGTACCGACGAACAATCCAGCTTTGCCTGCAAGTGGCTAGTCGGTCAAATTGTAACCAATATAATTATGTGGGTTATAAACAGCCTATAATTTTACCATTATATTATAGACGTGGATTATTCTGCCTAACCTTGCCATGGAATTTCTTCTTTCCAGGTTAATTCCGACTAACTGCATAACATTTGGAAACTTTCATTGTGATTTTCCGGCATAATTGTACCAAAAGTACGGGGAGTCTGAGCTTGAATAACATTTCAATTTTAATTGAATTTGAATCCTGCTCAGTATTAATAAAATGTGAATCCTTATTAGAGTTATTTTGCCCGCAATTTTCCGAAAATTTGGATGTTCTGCCTAACCTTGCAAATCTAGTCTATACTACTAACTAGTTATTCTGCTAATCTGCCATGGATACATGCTTCTTATGTTCTGAATTGGAAACGGCGCGATAAGTGTAAACTTCGACCAAAACAATGAAAGTCTGCTTTATTTTACCAACAACTCGAAATTCTTCCAAAAATTGCAGCATGTGTAACCACTCTTCCTAATATATCACTGAACTGTGTGTATGATATTAGTCGCTTGTAAAATTACTCTAAAATGTTGTTTATTCTGCTGAAAAAGGTGATATTTCTTCCTAGTTTGTCTGCCTAACTTTACTCAAAATGTGAAAAAATTGTGACTGACAAATTGACTGACAAATTGTACCTATAGTTATAGATACCTAACTTTACTCATAAATTAATGTGCTAACTCTGCTTTATGATACTAACTTTTAGAAAATTCGGCACAACAATTATTATGAAATCTTATTGAATCGTTGATTGTGTATGTTTGTTTGTTTGTTTGTTTGTTTATTGGGGTGGGCGGTCCGTACGGACACACGCTTGGGTCCTGAAGGGACCAGACTCAAGCAAAATTCTCGGGCCAGGCTTAATACAAATTCCTTTAAAAAGGAAAGGGGCGTTCAAATGGAAATTATAAAATATGGTTGAACGTTTGACGTAATAGTGAAGAATTCTGTAGTTGAAAGGTGGTGGGGAACGGGTGTAGTTGATTGAAATATAGTGAGAGTTTGAAAGAAATGTTGATGGAAAAATGAAATAATTGTAAGAGAATTTCATTTCAAATACAGATTTATACATGTATGAAAAATCATAATAATATGTCATTGGAGTAAAGATCAAACAGTTGAGTGGAACTTTATTTACTTGGGATTTGGTCCGAAGCGCAGAGAACTCAGAGCATAGAAAAAGTATCTACTACACAGATGAAGATGATGAAGCAAAGCTATATTATGCAACACGGTGATTTTTTCTGAATAGTCATAGTCAGAGTGCTCATCTTAAGGGTTAAATTACGGCTTGGAAGATGACTACAATGGTAATCTACCACCAATGAGTTATTTTGCTCTTTTTACCGTAAAATGGATTAACAAAAGTTGGAGATGTAGTTTTCGCTAACATGTCAGCCATAAGAGAGTTTAATGTTTTGATGATATTGTTTGCATGAAAGAGTTTTGTTTTACATTGTATTTGTCAAAAGTGATGTTTTTGAAATGGTGAATCTCTAACTATTCATGGGTTTGACTGTGGGATTCATGGTGACTTTTTGATTTGTATTGCAACTTCTCGTATAATTGAAATATAGTGAATTGAAGTGACTATTAAGCGCAAACATTGCAGGAGAGATCTAATGTTGGTGTAGCTTGTCTTTATGGAAAGCTCGAGGAGAGCAAGTTTAAGTTTGAAAACTGGCTTGTCTGCCTAACTTTACTCAAATGTGAAACCCTCTTTCTGCCTACATGTAGTTTTACTTATAATTATCGATACCTAACTTTGTGATTAAGTCTGCTTTATGTTGCTCAAATTTCGAAAATTCTGCACAACACTCATGAAATGTAAATACTCTGCGATTTGTTTACGTGTTCTACCTCGCTGTTATTTAAAGTTGTTGGGTAATAATACTCCCATGACCTGATGACTGAGAGTTCATTCATTTCTAGGTTATTTTAAGCAGTTGGTTGGTCCCTGAGACTAGTTTAACCAATACTAGTCTCAGGTTGGTCCATTCGATATTCACTTCACATGTGGGGGTCCAACATATACACTAGTCTTTTTTTCTTCCCGGAGGGAAGTATCACTTCAACCACTTCCCATACATCATTCCCATACATTTGACTATGCCATTCATTGGCAATCCCCATTTGCAGCATAGACGACCGTCTATGTTTGGCGCCTTCTGGAGATTATGAAATGTACTCTGACCATGCTAACTTAAACATGTCAAGCTAGCGAGGTCACCATGTCCAATGATAACCAACCGTTTGCACATGCGGAACTGTGATCTGTGGATTAGACCAGCCAAACGTTAAGTATGTGATTTAGTTGATTCAGAGGCGACGAAACACACCCCTGTTATCCAATCACACAGCTGCAAATGTAACTGGTATTGCTAAATATCCATACAGCTGTGAAATATCTTCAGGGGCAAATAACTCATAAAACCGTTGGAATTATGTGACGATTTTACATTAACAAAACACATCTAGTAGCTCTAAAGATAGCAGTAGAGAGACTGTGGCAGCCATATTTGATTGATACATTCATGTATATCTTCATTTTAATTATCAAAATAATTATACACATTGATTTAAAGGTAGATGTTCTGATTGCTGGCCCGATTTTCAACTTGCCGTTTTCTATTTTACATGAAAGGTCATCCTTAAAATTGTCACATTCCAAAGTTTGAGAACTCCAATGGTTCTAATTTTAGAAGCACAAAGTCACAATAATTTTGCCCATTGAGTAGGCCTAGTACACAAACTGGCTGGTGGTTAACCACCTTTGGCGGTAAGTCACCACATTTAAGCCTATAAATTAAAATTATAAATGGAACATTTCTGACCCCTAAGATTTTACAGACATACGAGAAAAATATGGGGATTCTTCTGATAGGCCTATCAAAATATCATGTGGAAAAAAATGATCGGAACATGGCACCTTTAAGTGATCGGAACATACACCTTTAAGCATTTTTCAATATTTCTGACAGTAAGCTTTTATCTGGCAAATTTCATGATTTTAGCCATTTAGTTAGCCATTTAAGTTCAAAATTATCTGCTGCCTGCGCATGCGCATATTTCCTTTAGGTTTCATGTTCAGATAATTAGTTACCTATCCTGTGGAATCGCCCAAACTGGTTCATTTCTTGGATTTTTCCTAATTTATTTGATTTTCCGCAACATTAGTGGTTCACTGACTGGGAATTTTTCCATGAAAATGGGCTATTTGAAATACTGATATTTGTATAATTTATATTCAATTGCTTTTCCTTACCTTTTCCTCTTATACTAGATATTTCAAATTACACGAGGACTAAAGTTATTGCCTTAAGTTTCATAATTATGCACAAATAATCGGGATTTATCTGCTTCTGGTGTCATGCAATCTTCTTACCACGTGTTTCATACAAACAATTCAAATTTTTCGCCAAATAACTAATTTAGCAGTGTCCTAATTGTACTTATACATTAAGCCAATGTTATGACGTCATAGTTCATACTTAGAAATCCAAAAGTGTATTGTTTGAAAGACATACTTTGTATTGATCACACTATCCCTCAATAGAATCACTCATGCATCCCATACCATCGTATACACAAACATAGTCGGTTATTCCCCTCCTGCCAGAAGGCTTCCCCCCCCCCCCCCCCCCCCCCCACAACAAAAAATGATACTGTTGAGCACCCCTTGAGCACCCAACAGACATGAAACTGACTTACCGTTCAAAATGGAAAATAGACTTATCGCCGGTAGTTCCACTCCAGCAAGTTACACGTCCATAAAATTGATCCAAATACTGAATTTCATTCAGATTATTTCCTCAGAGCCGAGGTAAATGGTATGCGAATACGTCTAACATCTCCAACGTGATGATTGTAATTTGCTCCACTATACATACTGGAGTGTACAGCACTGCGGTTTAGCGATAATACTATGCTCAATCATTCAGTGGGAATTCCCCATCAGAATTAAAGGCATGTGTCATCGTGAGGCCGCATATGCAAGTTATAATTCTACTCCCGAAGGGTATTATGAAGGGTAGTAGGCTATAGGCATAGGGCCTATCGACATTTGCACCCAAATGTTTTATACCCCTTATAGCTGTTTCCCGTTTTCCCGTAGGCCTACATTTATGTGTACAACTCACAATCATGACAATGGTTTGATGTAAATATGTATTATATAGGCTATTAGGGGGTTCTATGTACCTGTCGAAATGAAATGATAGAAAACCGACATAGGCCTAGGCCTATATTATTTTGGTCGCTGGACCCAGGTTGTAATGATTTACCATTACATGTAAAAATGTCGCCATCATTACCAACAACTCATTTGTTTCAAATTAATTTATGTTCATTTAGTATTTATTCATCCAGGTTTTAATTTTATACCATTTTGTTTTTTGTATTACATGCATTTCAGTGGCGTAACTAGGATTTTTTCAGGGGGAGGGGGGGGGGGGGGGGACAAGATTTCCAAATGATGTTTGTTCGTAATGTAAAAGGGTGCCCCATTTTTTTGCAGTCAGCTCATAAAACTTCAGAGGGAGGGCGGCATGTTTTACACAAAACGCGCTCGAAAATTGGTCCTTGCAAATTGTCATACTGCCTATATTGCACACTATAGGCCTATACATCCGGAGACTGGGGCGGGGCACTAAATGGCTTGGGGCGGGTGCACAAAGGGCTTTTTTCTGTTGCCCCACCGGTAGCTACGCCACTCTGCATCATTTTGGTGTAGTATTTCTTTGGTAATACGCTTTCAACGAACGGTTCTAGACGGTATAAATTGCGCTATATAAAACCTCATCGTTTGCTTATACGACCATACGACCAAATTACGCGCGTACTTTTGGATTCCACGTCAGTATACATCACGCCCTCTGTTTTCACATTGCCAATGATTGGGTGATGATATCTGGTCACCAACAGTCAATCATTACAAAGTGGGAATTTCCCACCATTACGTATATTCCACTTTTTACGACTTAAACTTTATAAGGCGAAAGCCACATCCAGTTTTCTCTTGAGAATTTGACAAGGTTACAATTTCATCATGTTATCTAGTCTGTCATCAATATGACCAGTGATCAGGGCACTGTCAATTTGGCATGCTGCCCTGTGCATGTGATGGTTAGAAACTGGTGATCTCCAATTTAGCACATTATTGCGTTATTGCGCTTTTTATGACCAAGGCATTACACACTAAGCTTGCCTTGTTATGACGTGGTGCCCCCCCCCCCCCCCCCCCCCCGGCCCCCCTACCCCAACACAATGAACTTTGTAAACACAGAAGGTCGTGTGCCTTGAGTTGGGACCCCTTTGTCATGTTTGTGTGGCATGTACGAAAAATGGAAACATCACGTGGGTTTTGCACCTTCAGGTACAGCCTACGTAAAACTGCCGTAACTTCTTCATTATTCATTTAATCTATATAAAAGTATACATTTTTTTGCAGGAAAGGGTTCCATGAAAATTGACCATTTTGGAAAAAATTATAAAAAACACGTTTTTTGACCCATTTTAGATTCTGCAAAGATAACTCAAAATATATTTTGTCAAATTTTGTCATACTAGTTTAATTATATTCCTCATACAATTCCCTAGGAATCATTTGGGTTTTTTGTGAAAATCTTTATTATTTTTTAAATTATCGACCAAAAAGTGCCAAAAAATGTGTGATTTGTTTTACCAAAAAAGGTGATTTTCAAGATTTTGGCGGTAAAAAAATCTTTTTGGTCTATAATTCAAAAAATAATTAATATTTTTAAAAAAAACCCGATTCCTAGGGAATTGCATGAGGAATATAATAAAACTAGTATGACAAAATTTGATGCAATATATTTCGAGTTATTTTTACAGAACCTAAAATGGGTCAAAAAACGTGTTTTTTATCATTTATCATGAACGGGGCTATAACTACGCAGGTGTTGTAATGCTTGAATGAGCACACATTGAATGCTTCCTGAGGCTATTGCTAGTAGTTATAGCCTTGTTCTAGTGTTGCTGTGAACACGTACATATGTGTGCCAAAATCGTTTCGATGGAGTAACTCATTTTAAAAATATCAGGCATATCTAAAGGGGACTTATTTTTGTTGAACTGTGCATGTCAAGCGTTTAGGGTATATCCTTGGTGTAAGACATTCATTAGTTAGTCTACACAGTGTGGGACCCCCACGTTGGTGACCTAGTGGACAAAATAGAATCCATCCAGGGCAGAGGCGCACGTTTTGTCTACAAGGACTATTATAAAACCAGCAGTGTAACATCTGTGCTTACCAACCTAGGATGGGCATCACTTGAAGACAGGAGGAAGATAGCACGACTAACAATGCTGCAGAAGATACGACAGGGTCAGGTAGCCATCCCGGCACAAAAGTTCTTACAACCGGCCTCATAACGCCGCTCATCAGCTCGCACAAACCATATCCTCAGCTACATCAAACTAACAGGGAGAAGCGACTACTACCTCAAGTCATTCTTCCCAAACACAATCTCAGACTGGAACTCTCTTCCTGAACACATTGTAAACATCGAAACCATACAACCATTCAAAGCAGCAGTAACAACCCACAATCCACCCAGGCACTGCTACAAGCAACCAACAACAACAAGTCTAAACAAACCCAGATCTAGTGTCAATGGTATTTGGCTGGTATGGAGAGAACATTTATTGTGCTTTGTAATGATACCCAATTTAATATTCTATGACGAGAATTATAGAAACGGTGATATCATAAACATCACTAACAGTGTAAAAATGTCACACCTCAAAATACGGGTCCCAATTCGTGGCACACAACCAGAAATGTAATAATTGTTACAATCGTAAAGATATTTTAGGGCTTTTTGTTTGCTTGTTTTCCCCATAGGAATGGCCGGTTTAAACAAAGAAGCTGCTTCCTGAGGCTATATCACTTAAAACGAAGTTTTGTAGTCAAGGGATTGCTTGCAAAATTTCATTTAGTATTTATTCACTCCAAACCACTCCTCCATCTGAGCAATCAATCTATCATGATAAAATTAAAATAAACACACTTGACACAATTGTATTGAAGCTTATTTTATGTAAGACATTAGCTTTATTATTTACAAATATGAACATTGATACAATGACTGAAAGCATACCATATATTTATTCGCATTTGCTAAGACAATTGTTTTAGATGCACAGTCATCAAAAAAGTAACTTACCAGGTAATAAATGTGCTGATAACTCTAAAAGTATAACTCCTACACAAACATATTAAATTATAAGGTTGTCAAGAAATTCCTCCTCTATAATTTGTGATATTGCACGCTAAGAATAGTTGATTGTTGAGGAAGTTACAATCCCAAATGCAAGGTCAAGTACAATTTTCATTTTCACATCAACATGGGGACAGTATGACTGACAGGACAGGTAAAGCGTGTGTCCCGTATTGTAAGGCCGGCCGGCCGGCCGACCGACTATCCAACAACCTGGACATCGACCAGTGAATTAGCACTACCACTACCAGTAATCAATAATTTGCCCTTAACTGAGTCCGTGTGTAGAAAAGCAAAATACTAAAATAAAAATTGTCCTCGATCTTTTTTTTTATGGGATTTTAACTTCTTCAATAGTCAATAATTCTAAGCATGCAATATCTCAAATTAAAGTGAAGACATTTCTCAACAACTTCATAATTGAATATGTTTATGTAGGAGTTACACATTTATTAAGAGTTATCAGCACATTTATTACCTGGTCAGTTAATTATTTTGATGACTGTATTACGATACAATTAAACTGAAACCCACTTTCAGTGGTAGCCATATATTCACTCTCAAACAAAAGAGTTAAATCTTAGTTCTTTCATAGAATGAGGGACTTTGAATTGAAGCTATCGACAAATAAGCTCTCTCAGCAGTCACAAGAAAAAAACATATTTCGTAACTAAACTCCTCAAAAAAAAGTCAGGACATTTTAGTCAATCGCATATATTTTGTGATATGTTGCATATCAATGGAAAGCTGGTGTCTTCATTTTTCCAATGACACCACATTTGTAGCAATTTCTTATTTCAGTACTTAGCCACTTGCACTTGCTAGAGAATGTGCCAAATTCCTCACTATTTTGTGCTCAAAAGAGCCTTCTGTCGTCTGTTCTATGAAGTGTTCATTTAACAAATTAAGTTTGACAACTGTGTAGAGAGATGCTCTATTGACTTTGAGGACAAAATAGTGGCGATTTTGGGTTCACAAATTATTGTGTATAAAAACAATGCTATAAAATCTTTCATTTAGTGATGTTCTTTCTAGTTCTTCTAGGAGGGGATCACTTGCATTTAGATAAACAAAATGATAATATACGAACACCATCTTTGATAGTGAAGAAACGTTTTAGTATAACTATTTAAAATATAATTATCTTGAGATTTATTTCAAAAATAATAATAAAATGTTCTGCTAATTTTGCCAAGCAATTATAACAATACAAGTACAAAATTCAATATTAATTATTGAAATATTATTAAGTAAACAACCACATAATCATGTAAATGCTTGCATTTCTTGATAAATATATGATAATTTACCGATAATACAATAATCCATTTCTGGGAAATGATACAATATCAGTCACCAATTACCAATAGAATAATATTGCAAAATACACAGAGGACTTTGACCAAAATGTCAATAATTGTATGATATCATCATTCTCAATTTATAAAAGTTAAGGTGCGCTGTATACATCTCAAAAGAAATAATTTATTTCATTATAAAATAATCTATTTTAATTAGAACCTTGTTTGTTTGCCATCTATCATTGAATAAATATGCAAAAGCTGGTGCAGACCAATTGGCATTGTCATTTGTACTGATGTTAAGATAAACCCCATACTAAAAAGTATAGTAGTAGTGCATATTTGATTCATTTTACTGTTTCCTCTTTGGGTAGGAGCCTGCTGACTGAATCGCACCACAGATAATGCATTCATCGCAATCGCATCTCAGAGTAGTAAACAGAGCGAGCATTTTTTGCTTTTTATTACCACAAAAAAAAGGCCCGTAGAGCAGTTGGCTTTTTTGTGTGGCTTAAACGTCATTTTGATATTGGTTCGGTAATATGAATCCTTATATGGAAACCTACCCCAATCAATTTTTACAATTTTCAGGTAATGGAGGTATACATACATATGATAAACTTATAAACAGAGCGCCTATACAAATCAACAAATTACAAATATACAAACAAATTTGACTACCATTTTCATCTAATTTTGCAGCATATTTAAATGATAACAATAAAGGACAGACTCTTACCAATGATCAGGACAAATTACTGCCAGTATTAACTTAAATACAGGCAACACACCAAATGGTCTTGCTTGTGTATGCTTCTTTGCATACATAACAAGCCTTATGAAGGTATATTAACAGTAGGCCTACAGTATTTGTCTGTAACAAAGTTAAAATGGTTCCAAAACATATACCCAAAATAGACATGCCAGAGGACATCTCTCTCCCCCTACCACATTTTAAAGATTGTTAATGGGACTTGGCTTTTGTCCCCATCATGATGGTACGAACATATACCCCCATAGGTATAGGAGTTTCAAAAACCCTAACCCGTCCCCGGGTTTTTAACAAAGAATTGGAGAGGAGAGAGGAAGAAGGGGAGATGAACACATAAATATTGGCATCATGCCATGTTTTAGCTTTAATCGCTTTTTAAAATGTATTGTCTTTATCTTAAAAATATGAAATTCCTATTTTGTTGTTGTTTACATTATATAGGAAATGATTGCTTTGCAAAGAATAAATGGCAGTAAGGTGACAAACCCCTGGTTTTTTTTGTGTGATGGTACTCATTCTGACTTCTAAACAGCCAAATTAAACTTACAACAAACACACAGGCTGCAATTTGAGACTTGGGGATAATTCGGATTTTGAGTATCTATTTTCACTCTGCAATAGAAGAGGGACTGGCTGAATATTGTCAGTAATAGTCAGGCATCTATGTCATGGTAAGTTTTGCTAATAGTACGACTTGTATAGTAAAAAATCCATCATTATGTCAATCAAGGGCGAATTATCACACAATCTTTCGATATGAATTCATTTAATTTTTATAAAAAATCTTTTAAAATCTTCATGAATTCCTATAAATGCCAACGAATATGAATTCATATATATTCTATGTGAATTTCAATCAATTATATCTGAATTCCTATTCATCACACGAATGAATGCTCATCAATCCAGTATATGTTTCCTTACATTCAGGTATTAATTCCCCTAAATTCCCAAATTTCTTCCTATCTACAAGAAATTAAGGCCAGGATAACTATTCAAAACTGTATTTTCATTTAGAAGGGAAGTTATTACATGACTAAGCAGATTAGTCAATACACGCAATTGGCAAACAGAACTGACCCAGATTTTTTAACCTTGTAACTGAAATAGACAATGGAATTCACCCAAACAAAAGGATCTAAATATTTGAAACAACATTAAAACAAGGTCATAGAGATATAATACCATCATAGATTACTAATAATAGAAATAGCAGAGTGATAACGTAAAGGTACTAGATCCCTTATAGCTTTAGCTAAAATCGGGATTCCTCTTAGAGCTATTTGGGTGAACCTGATATCGAATGACATCACTACTAAACGATGTTGTCTGCTAATCAATCATATTTTACGTAAGTTGGAGGGGGTGAGCCAGTGTAGGTGACAGAAGAATGTTTATCTGCTCGAATAGCATCCTCATGCTAGTTGCTCTGTCAAACCGTTTCCTTTAAAGGCATATTATGTGATATTTTCCAGGTGGCGCCCTCTATTCATGATTCTTTTTTAGAAAGTAGATTTTCTTGCAGATTTACATTTCTGATCATAAATCATGAATATATTCTGAGTTACAGAGCGATGTGATTCCCAATTACTTCAAAAGTATGGTTTAAAGTTTTAAGTAATTAGGAATCGTATCATTCTGTAACTCAGAATACATTTATGATTTATGATCAGAAATGTAAATCTGCAAGAAAATCTACTTTAAAAAAATCATGAATCGAGGGCACCCCCTGGAAAAGATCACATAATATGCCTTTAATACTTTAAATTCTTAACTCTTCGGGTATGACATAATATCCAAACCAATGTCGAGAATGATTATCCCATATTTTTAATGGATTTTACAATTTCATGATCTGTTACATCATGTCAAAAATATGTTTGAAAATAAACACTTTCTACATTTGTATTCAATGTAGGGGTTTTAACAATTATAAGTTGTAGAACAATTTTTTCGTGTTTTTAAACACTAATCAAAATGCAAGCTGTGCATTTCATTTGAGATGAAAATTATTTTTAATTAAAAAAATCAATTATATTTATAATAAGTCATAGGCTGATTTATGCAATTTTCCATTCAATTTTCCATTCCAATGACCTTCCTCGCTAACATGTAGCTAGCTCAGCATATTCTCAAATGCTCAAATCAACTTAAGATTAAAATTGTTCTGTCTCGTATTACCATTACACCCACAACACTCTGTTGTAAAAAGCGCCCTCCAGTGGCTCATTTACATACAATGCAATTGACCCTGAAGGTCAGGCCTTTCATCCTTGATGACTTCTGTGGTCCGTCTCATTCTCTACCTCTCAATATGTATTTTCCTTTCACATGTGACAGCAACTTGTGACGCTCTTTGGATTTCATGAAGATCAAAGGATATGTCCCAATAAAAAGGTCATGGGTCACTCCTAAGGTCATGACCTTTTCCCCAGTCATGCTGGCCATGACCAATCATGGCAATTGATAAAAAAATAAGATCATGGGAGGCTTTAAATATTATACAGTGACCTTTTAAATGAATTAAAACTAATATCCTAAACTTGGAGTAGTTTCCAAGCTGGCTGTTGATGTCACGTTTTTCTGGCAGTCTGGATAAACATCTGCAAAGAAAATGAGAAGACAAAATGCTGTCAAAATTGAGTCCACGTCACGACCAGTTTCGAAAATTGCACACCCAAAATTCAGGCTACATGGCCTATTGAACTATAAAATATTGCACTTTATCTTCAGTTTGAACACCCAACTTTTATATACCAACATACTGAAATCCTGCCTAAACCCCTGGTCTACTTGGAGGCACAGTTGACAATATTCCAGAGATTATTGGGTTTTTTTACTGAAATGTGAGAGGTATTGTTCACATTGAGACACTATTATAGATCTGGAACATGATATTTATCACTCTATATGTTATCTGGCCACAGGAATTGTTAGGGTTTTAAAGGCATGCATGACACATAAACCACTTGAATAGCAAGAACTTTCACTGAATGACACCCAACCATCAATGAGTGCCAAAGGTATTTCATTATTGTTGCAACTTCTTCAACAAGAATTCCCACTCACACTGTGGGAACCAGGCCAAAAGAAATTATACAATGATTATGTTTTCAATACCTTTACCCACAGCAATATGACTGAGTTGATGCAACAAACATAATATATGACTTACTCAACAAACTTTTGAACAGAGTCAAAATAGGCTACGATCAACTTGAACGCAGTCCTAATTTTTCCAAGCACAATATTGATTGTCAGCTAGCAATTTTGCAGCTTTGGTGAGTGACAACTTGTCATTAGAAGCAACACTAGTTTGAGAAATTGTTTACTTAGTTCTCTGGTATTGCCAGAATGATATTTCCTCAGAGTACATAATGTAAGCCAGTGCGCATAAAGCAAGTTATAGTTGGATGTTGTTCAAGTTAATGATGATTTGGTTGGTTAAAGAAAATCACAGGCTGCCAACAAGGGTGGGTGAAACAACTTTTTCATGTAATGTGTCTTACGCAACGCTTGCATATTCAATAATAAAATACCCTTATTTTTATCATGCTATATGATCAAGATACAAGTTTGTATAAGTTGTATAAATGAATGTAAAAGTCCTTAAATTTGTTTAAAATTATATTTTTAAATTGAAATATCAAGGATATAATATTTCAAGGAATAAACAAAACTGTCATTGTGGGAAACTCTCATATTTCCTGACCTGTAAGGGACCATTTACCACCAACCCTACTACCAGAAAAAAATACGATTTGTACTCCATTCCACTCTCATCCAATAGCTAAAACGAATCCACTAGCAAATTAGACCAGCAAAAGAAACTTATCAAACTTTATGGAGATACTGATTGAAGTTACCTATTGGTGTTGCCAGTCTGTGAGTTTCATTATTAGAGCACCCCTTGTGATGTTTATGCTTTTTGCTCTTAAACCGATCACTTGTGCAGTGATATAATTATCCAAGCAGAGGGTGTCCATGTTCAAATATTTTCAATTTGTTGTCATAATGGATTCCGGTCAAAGTTCATAAAGTTTGATATCTGTAAGTGGACAGTTTCTACACTTACTTTGAAATAATTCTTAAACATTTTCGCTTCCATATCTTGAAGTGCTGCACAGAATGTCTGAAATTAAAGAACACAATGTAAACATTTTTGAAATAAATCAAAATCTTCAGCAACATCACATGTATATGTATCCACTTATCTCTCAAATTTGGCTTCAATCTTACATTTTATACAATTTATACGAAACCAGTTCCAACTAATACAGTGTAGAGAACCACAAGCAGGATACACGAAGGTATACAGAGGGATGAGCACAAATGCACATAACAAACAGCGCCCTGAATGTCCTAACTCGAAAAAAGGCCAAGGACATTCACCGGCGCGGGACTCGAACCCACAATCTCCTGTTTTACTCAATCAATTTTCCTAGATGGGTATCTAACAGAAGGAACCACTTGAAAGTTTTCATTTGGTGAAATTGTATGGTAATCTTCAAATAAACATTTATTGCCCCAACAAAATGGTACAAAATAATTGAAGCTGTTAGTCGCTATGGGCGTTCAAAGCAGCTACCTGACCTGTATGAAGCCAGAGATGGAATGCCTGATGCCAAGAAACCCAGCTAATCCGGAAAATGCGCGAAAATTATACCTGTCGCTGATTCGCGTGCCTTGGGGTCAAATAAAAATGTCTCAACTTCCAATGTCAAACTAGTCTTCTTTGCAGTCGCTACAGAAAACTTGATTAATTTTGTATTAAACTTATTGATCTGTATGATGAATAGAGGTTAAAGTATGTGATGTGGCTGACAAAAGATGATCAACCTAAAAATAATTGTGAATTCTTAAAGATCCACTGTGATTCATCGTATAATGGGGCGAGTCATACGACTACTAATTCATCTTTACATCCATCCTAGAAAAATGCGATGGTGTCATATACATGAAACATGAAGATAAAATATGCCTTTAAAAAGGAACGTTAATCTAGTATTAACATTTCAATGTAGCCACTAGTTCCTTTCTCATTTGATCTCTAATTAAATTATCTGCAGTAAGAATTTATTTATGTCTGCCACCTTTTACATGTAAGATTTCTGAACAGCAATTTGCTGGCATATTCCTCCTATCCTTTATCATGACCTCGAAAGTTGTGCAACTATAAACTATAAAATTGAACCTTTTGGTGGTTAGTTAGGATAATACCCATTAAATGGGCATCTTAAGGTAGCTAACTCAGCTCCTACACCACTACAGAAAAACTGCTGTAATACCAAATCAAGTATATCTATACTCCTTATGCTGAGACCACAGTAAAGATAAGTCTTTCCTCTACCTATTCCAGGACTTTCGGATCATTTTTGAAATTTCTTATGTTTTTCTTTATTTTTTGAAAATTCCCTAAATTTTCACCTTCTGGAATTTCTGTAGACTAAACGGAAAGTGCTATGGCCATGAAACTTTGAGAATAAATTTATAAGCATATTACCTAAATTCTCTCGTGAGTTTTTGCAAATACAGTGACTTTTTGAAGAAAAGAAAATAATTCAATTTTGATTTTAGGGAAATTTTCAAAAGGCTGTAAAAAGGTCTAGAAACACCTAATTAGTAAAAACTCACAAGATAACTTTCTAAACTTTATTACCTTTAATATGACACCTTGTTTGTGCAAATTGAACATGTAGTTTTTTCTGTAGAAATTCACAAAATTTGGCAATATAGTGTTTCTAGAAAATAGTGAAAAAGTACTAACATTCCCAGTGAATAAACCATCCATCACCACTCAGTTGTGGAAGGAAAAAAATTGTGTCATACCTTATGTTTTGGCACCAAAATAAAATAAAAGTCTTTAGCTTAGCATACATTGATTTTAAAGAAGAGAAAAAAATATTTACAAAAATATGTGTTTTCAGAAATTTTGCAGTATTTGGGAATTCGGCTACGCCTACTGTATTAAGTCAATGGGTTTTCAAATAACGAAAAATTCCGTAAATCAAAAATGGCTTTTTGGAAAAAATTCAAACTTGGCATATCATCTTTTCTTATCAATATACACATCCTCTGTTATTTTGAAGCAAATCATTGCTGGTCACCGTAGCCGAGTTAGCCACACCTTAAGGGAAACGATCTCAGACAACAATACGGTGAGTCATTTGGAAAGCTTCGCTATAAAACTCTTGGACATTTAATATGTACATGTATGGAATTTGTTTGAATAATAATTCTAGTACAATGAACAATGGCAAGCCACAATGGTGTTTATAAATAATACAATGCATTGTATTACATGTATACAATGGAGCGGAAACAGGATAAAAGTGGACTCTTTTGTTATATGGTTACATATCAAATTGACCGAGACTAATGATGAAATAATTAATTCTACAAATAAACAATGCTGTGAAACGTTAAATGTTGAAACATTTCACACACAAACCTGGAAGAGATGTCAGAAACACAGGGGTAACGACTGTGCTAACCCTTGATGGAAAGTATCTTTAATTTAATAGACAATTGAAGAAAGAACTTCACCTATGGTCAAAATCTGAGTATTTCCATTCTGGAAAAATAATCGCAAGAGTTACTATGGTAACAATTTTTGCCACGTTACCTACATGTACATGTACATACATAATGCATCACCTTTATTTGAACTGGCTGGGATTCCCCATTCTATTTTTAGACCTATGGAAAACCACAAGAATTCTAAATATAAACATAGACCCTATTGATGATAATATCTACACAGTTAAGCATTCTGAAGTATTGGCCCCTGGGCATGGAAAAGGATATTATTATTGGACTCTTTTAAGTCTTTTTAATATGAACTTATGACTCTGGCTATGGGAACAGACATGGTAAACAAAAAGAATATTTGAAGATGATTAATACTATTATATTAAATTAATTGACCAATTAACAATGTGAAAGGATTGACTTATTATTTGCTCAGGTGGAAGTTTTGTCACTTTGTGATGAAGTTCTATACAGTTAATAAATAACACATAATGTCAAATATTAATTAATTATTAATTCTGAAATATCTTTGCAGTGCTATTTAATTAATTATTGCTTGAGCATTTCAATGAATAAAATTGACAAGTGAAGTAACGGGTAACTAAAATGAGCATCTGCACAACCATAAAATGGAATTCACCGATTGTGAATTGTTGGGCTAGCTGGCTATAATTTGCTTTCAAAAGTGTGAACCTGCTTTATGTGGAATGTGGAGATTTTATTCAGGAGTTTATCAACATCAACATTCTCAAAACAAAATATATTAAAACCATAACATATAACTGTCTTGTCTGATAAGTAGTTCCATGGTTGGATGTCACAGATGAAATACATAACAACCACCGGGGACTCGAGTCGAGTCTACTTGGGGAAATTCCCAGGTCAATAAACTTTGCATCTGCCTACAGGCAGACCATGCACGCATAGGAATATAGACTACTTCAAGGCCTCCAAATCTTATTTTGATAGAAATTAACAAAATACTGTTTTTCCGATTTTCCTACTACAACTTTAATGTTGCTATAATAATGAGAGAATCTGAGCCAAGAAAGCAGTGACCTAAGTTATGTATTTATTTTATGTGTATTCAAACTTGATGCATTATTAATTCCACAGTGTCTTACACCAAGGATAAACCCAATATCATGCCAATTATTTTTCTTCCCTTGCTATCAAGTGACCTATCATCTCCTGAAAATGGAAAACCCCATCTATTTATATAGGCCTGACGTTCGCATTTGAAACTTCATTTATCGACGAACCGTTTCCCGATTGCACAATGCCGACAAACCCCTTCTGTCATTTCATCATCGAAACTCTATTCACCCACTCAACCTCTAATAATAATATATACAGACTTTCCAGGATTATATAAATTTTTCTTCAAACAGAAACGTCTGGTAAGAAAGATATTAGTATGACTTATAGCACGAGGCAGCGTAGCTGTGTATGTTCTATTGTAACAGTTAAAGTGATTGTGAAGCTTGAACTGTGATATGACTTTAGCTCACAAGGTTTACAACTCCCATCAGGCAATTGCGGTCCAGACATATCTGGACGCATATGTCTATTGTCTGGACACATTTCTGAGTATTGATTAGCCCTGAAATAGATTCCATCACTTCACTTTTAGACATTACGTACAACCTTAAAAATGTATCATATTACTTCATCCATGAATCAAATGTAAAATGTCCAATCTCTTGTATAGCTCCCACGGTCAATTTGAAGCATTCGACAATTTACTTCCCGATTGTGCAATACCAACACGGAAATTCCCTTACCCACCCCAACACGCTGAAAAATATTTAAATGAATGTGTTTTCCCTAAATTTTCTGAAAATGAGGTCAAAGTAAATTCCTTGGTTGGTTCCTAGCCTCCTGGGAGAGTTTTTTTTCCAACATTAGCATTTATGCATGTCCTCTCTCCTCTCTGACACAGCTCGAAATAAGCATGTCTAGAAAACACACTTAAAATAGATAGATGTCTGGAAACGAAACTTTAAATAACTTTGCCCACTTCTCTTAGACATGACGTGCGACATCAAACATTCATGATGCTCTTTATCTCATCTAAAAGAAATTGCACGCCCAGAGATTTCAGATGTAGAAGTTACTCTTCCTCAATTTGATTATGAGCCATCACCTCCTTGGTTAATCATGAGGACATTTGTATACCATTGAGGGGGACATCTGAATAAATCTACAGGTTCCAATTTCCCAAAGATTGATGATACCTTTCCTAAAGGATAAATTTAGTCATAGGCTATAAGGCTAATTAAAGTCAATTATGAGTTTCCTGTTACATTTTGTTTTGCCGAGTGATGAGGCAACTTTTTCATTATTCATTATTTGATCAGATTTCATTATTGACATATAAATGCATATTTGATCAACCAATATGAAACAGGGGGTTCATGAAAGGTATTTACAATAAAAAGCCCTGCTTTTGAACCTTAGTTCCCAATTTCATATTTTACAAAGACAAAAATATGTTTGAAATTGCTAAAACTCGCTACAATGATGTTTTAAAAATATATAATGAATTAGTTGGCAATCTTGAAATTTTGACGCGAGTGAAAAAAGTGGCGCGGGAGGGTAACGGTAAACTTAAAATCGACTGAAAAAAGAGTGAAGTTTCAAATCAGCCCTTAATTTAGTGCAGTGTGATCTACTGGTTGGTGCCGGCCAAAATCAAATTTGCAGAGCATCTGAAATTAATTTGCTAGTCCACTTTGAAAAAGGATGCAACTCCATTTTCCATGCCCAATTATATTGATTTGTGTCATTTTTTGTATCTATTTGAGGTTAGAGAATTTATTTTTCAAGGTTTGGCAAGAATTGGCCCATCGGTATTCATGCTATTTTAATGTAAAAAATACCGTCTGAGGGCGCTTTTCACTTAACACATTATAACACATATTCACTCTTTCAACTGATAATTTTAGTATTTTTTAGTTAGATTGATGCTGTGTGATTTCCAGTCTTCATTGCATTATGCAACGAAGACCGGAGATTACACTGCATCAATCTAAGGGCAGCCCTTATGAATTTGAAACAACACCATTAATAAAATAAATGAATATAAATAAATAACTTAATTAATCAAATAATCAATTAATAATCAATTAATTATATATTGATTGTTTAATTAATTTTAATTAATTAATTATTAATTTTATTTATTTATTTATTAATTTAAATTAATTTAATTCAATTAATTTAATTTAATTTAATTAATTATTTATAAATAAATACATAAATAAGTCAGTCAGTCAGTCAATCAGTCAGTTTTAATTAATTAATTAATTAAATTATTCAATCAATCAATCAATCAATCAATCAATAACTTTTGAAAAAAAAACCATACAAACAAACAAACGAACAAACAGCAACATAAAAAAATATATAAACAAATAGTGTGCCCCCTTAATAACAGGCAAAGAATATAAGTTTGTGTCATTTAAATTTCTCTTGTTAGAATATACAGGAAGAAGAATAACATTTCCTATAATTTCCTGAACGGAGTACCGTATTATCCCTATTAAGCACCCATTCCCTTATAAGAGCCCATCCCCTTTTCCTCAATGACTACCAAATCCGATCCGATTGACCCGATTGTATCTATGGCGTCAAGAATGTTACCTCCTACACCCTCATTATTTAGGACATGTTCGTAGGCCCTGTGCTGAACTTCTCTGTCGGCTACTATAATAAGCGCCCACCCCAAATGACTTTGCTAAGCGCATTAATAGGGACAATATGGTAACTACAGCAAAACTGTTGTTCTGGTTTTTGCTAATGAAAAGCAAAATAAATGTTGCTTAGCAACAAACACAAACTCATTTCATAATTCATGATCAATAGCAAATGGCCATGACACAAGGCGTAATGTATTTCCTAAGTGATGGCAGTACCGTAACCCATGTTGGGCTGGGCTGTTTTAGATATTTCTAATTCACACCCACCGATTTTGTTTTTTACATTCATGTGTAGGTGTATACAGGTTTTGTGGGGTGTAAATAATACCAAAACACACTCCCCCATAAATAAGACAGGGCTACATACTTACATGAATACTTTTTGAAAGTGATTGAAGTACATCATAAGTTAAACAAATTTGAATTGTTGCTTAATATCAAAACGTTGCTTAATATCAAAACGTGCCTGTATATTTACATCATGGGTGAAATATAAAGTCTGTTGAACCTGCACCATGATAGTTCATCATTTCTCTACACACATTTTGTTATGAAGATGAACCTAAAGGTCATGACATACTATCCAATCGCTCGGAACGATTTACCGCTGACGCTCCTTATTTGGTAAATAGCACTCTTTATAAGGAGAATAAGCGACAAATCGCGTCGCGCGATTGTGTAGTATGTCATAACTTTAAGACTAGAGGAATCTCAATATGATGATGCAAGGTTAGCCTCAGGTGCTTCTACAATATGCTTGAACATGAAAAATAAGGTGCTTGTACAACTTCTTATATACTTGGATTTCAATGTGCACACCATTTTCTATGGCCACCGACTTACAGCTTCATTCCATAAAATGACTTGAGAATTTTTGGGAGAAGAATTCTTTCATAGTGGGGTTTTTTAATAGAAGAATCTGAACTGAAAAATCAAGGATGATAGTCCAGTAACTAGAAGGAATGGAATTGGGATTCTGACCTTAATGTTCTGGTGCATTACATCTAAAACAAGATTGAAAAATTATAAAAGACTAAAATCAAAACAAACCTTGTTACCTATAATGAACATTCCATACCAAACATTACCTATAATGAACATTCCATACCAAACATTGTTACCTTTTTCATTAAAATGATCAAATCTTACCTGAGAGGTTTCAAGTCCTAATGGAAGTGTGGGGAAGTACTTTTGTTGAAAGAATGGTATCAGATTTTGCTCCTCTTTGGCATATATGGCCCTCAGCAGGCTGGCATCCTCTCCAAGAGCCTGTAGTGGTGAAAGAGAGACAATTGTTTTATGCAAAATTGTTTACGAGATTACATACAGGGAGTATGATATTGTGCATTGGATACTTTAAGTGGACGACTGGCAGGTAAACCTGTACTCCCTATGTAAAATGGTTATAATGCACTTTGAGAGTGAAAAATAGGGTCAAAGAGTACTGTAAAAAACACTATAATTTTGCGGATACTTTATTTCGCGAATTTAGAATTACTGCTATTTTAGCGGACATTTAACCACATCTCTCAAGAAATACGCGAAATGAAATCCCCCGCGAAATAAGGTGGTTTTACAGTATGTGGGGAAATCATCCCTTCTTGATCTATGGGAGAAATTCAATTATGAAAGAGGTAGGGGATACGGAGGAGAAGTATGGTGAAAAGAAGAGAAAGAAAAATCCAAGATTTTGATTTCTCGGTATGCTGATGGTGCCTAATAAGCTAATATTTAAAGGTTGCCAACTGATATCTAATTTACAGTTTTTACACAAAGGTGAGTTGAAAGATAACAGGTCTACAAATGTTCAATTTCATAACTGGAATATATAGGAGATGAAAACAAAGAGCTAGACATTTCAATTTCTACCCAAAGGCTGTGCATGATGACATATATGCTGGTTCCCTGCACCCTGGATCCCCGGCCCAACTTATCCATAGGTGCAGGTACAGGGTTCTCAATTGCCGGCCGTAACCGTAAGTTCAACACATTGCATTGTCGCTCTGTTATGGCATACGGTAAATAACGATCAACACACTGTAGCTGAGATACCGCATCGAACGCTGAAGCGTCATTGTCGCGCTGCCATAGATACGGCGCGATGGGGAACGCGCTATGACATGCGTGCATGTGCGTGTGAAGTCCGGCGCTGTGGTTAGCGCCGATACACGTGTAGTTTGTGCCAATCAGCAAATTTGTTATCATTCTAAGCGTGACGCTGGCTTGATCGAATTGATTTGTGGATTTTTTATGGCAGCAAATCAGCTTCGAGTGGAAATCGGCGCGTACCTGCATCTATGGATAAGTTGTGTGGAGCCCATAGATGCAGAGAACCAGCATAGATGACATACTGCCCAAATATGTTGTTTATTTAATATTATTTTTGCTGGGGTGTTTGTTTGTTATTTATTTATCTATTATGATCTCTTAAAAGGGGAATTACTGTGTTTGTCTAATTTGAATGAAACGATAAAATAAAGGTGTGTGTGAATTTTGCAACTAAAATTGATCAGCAGTCGCTAAATCTATGGTACATGTTTCTGAGGCTCATCTCCCAATGGTTTGGATAAAAGTTACCTGACCTTGAACTTGAATGGTAATGCTGTTGTTACTGAATTGAATGTGGGTATAACAACTACTATAGGATATCAAATGGTTTTATTTTGAGCCAGCTAGCAATTAGTACTAATTGTAGTCATTAGCTATAAATATAAAGGATGTATCATCCTCTTGTGAAGGTTAATGCTATCAGTCTACCATATTAGGCTGATATTAATCACATCAACTTTGACTGGAAGAAGTACAGGCTCATTGTGTACCCACATTAAATACCTTTAAAAAAATCCATATTGTGACTACTTTAAATTCCAATACAATTCTGTAATCAGTTATATATAATATTAGGCTTGTTCAGACGTAGGCTGTTACACTCGAGCTAAGGTAGAGTTAATGACAAGTCGAGTTAAAGTTGTGATAATGGATGAGTTAGTGACTGTGTGGACAACAGTCGTGTTAACTTAACAACAGTCATGTTAAAGGGGCACTAAGAGATGTGTTGGAGACTGCGCCCTCAATTATGATAAAAACTGGGATTAGTATATGTTTATAATTGTATTACATGTATGAACTTACACCTATAAGGATTAAGAAAAATCAGCCCTCTTTGTACAAGAAAACGTCGATTCAAAAATGCTCGTACAGCCGCGACAAGCATTTTACGTCCGACAGTATACCCCTGCAGTACGCGTGATACATAACACGAACCATATTTGCATAGATAGCGATGATATTGTTTTAATCAAGTTTTGCTGTGTTTTTGTTAGTAGAAACAACAATGATGGCAATTTTTAATGTTCATCTTGAATTCTGAAGTAAATTTTTAAACATTTAAAATGTTCAACACCACTTTAAATGTCCCTTTAACTTAACAACACTACCGTATGAAGAATGATTAACCTCTGAAAAAAAGTCAGAGGTAAAGTTCCATCTTGACCAGGCTTCTCGTTACATTGCTTTTTCGCGTCTGGGGACGCAATATTGTTGATAAAAACGCAGTAAATTTTAAACTGGACACTTTATTGCGTCCATCTAGACGCAATAATTTTTAATCGTGTGTCAAGATAATCTTACACGTGTAAGCTTACAAATATCAGTTTTCATGACAATCCGAATCAAAGTATACTTATTTATAATATATTAAATATTCTTGGTCTTCCTTGTACAACTCTCGACCATCGTCCATGTTTTCGTCCCATCTACACATGTTTTCGTCGTGTCCGTAGTCGTGGTTGAATGCATACAACCACATAGTCCCCGTTTAACCACTCCGTATCCGATTCCATAATTTCTTCTCGGACCCCATAATTTTGAGAATTGGTAAATTATGGGGTCCAGTGGACCCCATAACATTTGTACCTAACGAGAAGCCTGATCTTGACCCGTTGAGTCTTCCATATAGAGGCGTCTAACGACTACTCAAGGCAAGTTTGACCTTTCGCTAATGTGTTTGACCCTACTGCTGAAATTCTTTTGTCGTTTCAGAGGCTGAAACTACATGCGGTCCCCACCTGGGCGATTGGAGAGCAGAATTCGGTCTCTTTTTCGCATGCTTGTTTTGGAACAGCATTGCGTAAACTTGCACAGAATCAATCTTCTGTTTATAATATAATATCTATGATTGAGAAGTTGACATATAAAACAACCGGGGAAGATGCTAATTTGATTCCTGGATCGAGTCATGGTTTTGATTGATCAGTGCATTGTGATAAATTTAAGTGCAGGTCTTTTGAATTTCATATATATATGCAAATGAGCCACTAATTATGCAAATTTTAGCCTTACATTGAATCAGCTGACAAGACGCCCACTATCCTACTTTCCTGAACATTTGGTAGCTGTTAACCTTACGGTTTTGCTTAAAACGTGTAAACAAGATTTCCGCAGGTTTTTGCAAAAAATATGCAAATGAGGTCATTCCTTCGCATATTTTGGCCAAAATCGACATCAGATCATACATACATACAATAAGCTTTTATATACCGCCATTTCATTTAGATCACAGCGGTTTGTGATGATACAAAGAACATATACAACCTAGCAAAGTAAACAACATGATAAAAACAAAACATTATACAAAGAGCAATATCAATAAGGAAATAGGTGAGTTTTCACTTGTTTTTTGAAAACATTCACAGAGACCGCAGAACGAAGAGTACGTGGGACATTGTTCCAAAGAGTAGGCACTGCAAAAGAGAATGAACTGTCAGCAGCTGATTTAAGGTTTCTGGCAAAGTTTCTGAACAGTACAACCTCTTTATTTTGCACTAACGCACATATTTATAACTCTAACCATTCTTTTAAGAATGTCTCTTAAAAGAGGCAGTGTCTCTTAAAAGAGGCACTGCCTCTTAAAAAAGGCAGTGTTCACAAAAAATTCAAAACTGCACACGGCATACGCCCCACGCCATACACCAGACAGACAGAATACCCCACGCCATACGCCGGACAGACAGAAATAGTGAATACATAGTCTCATCCTACTAATATCAGGTGACACAAAAACCATTTTACATGTTTTCATTTAACTATGGTATCCCTGTAAAAACAAAGTTAAGCTAAGCGAAATGGGTTTTTTTCTCTGAAATAAACATGAGTCAAGACCAAATAAAAAAACAAGTTTTTTCAGAAGAAACCTGAAGTAAGACTAGGGCCACGCGTTTTGAACTGGCCGCCCAAAAAAGGTGGCGTCGTTGCGCTTTTCCGAATCGTGTTCTGCTCAAATCACGACAACTCAAGAACGCAAAAAGATATTGTCATGGTTTTGGTCTCATTTGAAAGCTAAATAATTGCATTACATAACCTGTAAATATGAAGCATATAACTTCTTAAATGGGGGAGATGTGGTTGATTGAGTTGGGAACAGACGAGGTGGCGGAGGGGGGGGGGAGTGGAGGGTGGGGGAGTGGTACACATAAACTCTATGGGGAAAAAAAATTGCGTGCCATGCGGTGCGTTTAAACTTGAATCTATTCACCTCTGGATGAGCTACAAACATGATTTTGGTCTCTTCTTAAAGGTTATTTAATAGTCTTTATGTCTGTGTTTTAACAGATTAGTCAACCTTATGTAACAACTATTAATTATGGATAAGTCGCATGATCATCGGCTTTTTTCCTATTCGCTACACAGTAAACGCAAATATTAACCCCAATTTATATAAATTACTCTAACGGAAAAAGTATTCAATCTATGATAGCAAAAGTATACATTTTTGGAAAGCATGCAGTTTAAATCAGTGTAGGGAGCATAGTTAACAAAATATTTGTGTAAACTCTAAAAAAAAAATCTAAAAAATTGGGGCCCATTCATCAGCCGGTATTTCATTTTACCAATATAGTAACCCTTGACAATCATAGATTTTCTTGTTAGTAATGTCATGAGGAATTCAAAAATGCAAAGTATATTATGTCATGGGTAGGTATAAGAATTACATGGATCTCAAATAAATTTAAGAATTAAAAAAAAAAAAATTGAACATTGTGAATCATAACATGTTACCACTAGGTCCTATCCTAATTTCAATAGCTTAATTGGATTCCTCATGGAATTTCCTTTAAGAAAATGTATACTTTTTATGGGGTAGGGCAAGTAGTTAGGGTGATATGCTAACTTGAAATGCATATGGCGTAAAACGTTAAAAATCGGACACGCAACGCAAAGGGTGGCGAGTTCAAAACGCATGGCCCTATGCGAAATGAGCTATTTCTTCTTCTTTTTTTAAAGTAATAAATGCTATGCGAAATGTGGATTTTTTTTATATACATGAGATGGGCTCTATGAAATGTATTTCAAAACTACCATTAGGCCTAAAAAAAAAAAATGTTTGATTGGCGTAACCCGACCGACCCTAAATACATCGCCGACCCTGAATATTTTTTATTATTTTGAGGGGGAAAAAAAAAAAAAAAAAACCAAAAAATTGAAATCTGAAGTTTGTTATTGTTTAAAACTTCAGAAACTTGTACTCAGAGTCTGTTGGTTTCTATAAATAAAAATAAAAATGTTTAAAGAAAAGGGAATTTTTGCCGTCTCTTCATTTGTGTGTACTGCTGTCTTTTAAGTGTTCAAAAGTAGATGATTTAAAATAAAATAAATTTAAAAAAAATAAAAAAATCCCGACCGACCTACCCTATTTTGTTTTGGTCATGTTACGCCAATCAAACTTTTTTTTTTTAGGCCTTAGATAGAAACCATGGGTCAGAATATCAGCGCTTGGTTGTTTTTCAGCATTACCAGGAACTATGACGGACGGAAGGACCGAGGGGTAAAAATCACCCAGCGCCTGCTTATTTTGACCCTTGGTAGAAACAAATCACATTTTGTTGAATTGTATTTAACTTCTGTTTGTATATGTGGCAATTTTACTTTTGTAAGCAAGAATATGAAGATGATATGGTACTTCACAATATGAAATTAAAATTTGAAGAAGCATCATTTTCAAAAGTTCAAGACAAAAATATGAAGGGGGAAGTTACAACCCTGTACGGTGCAAAATCTAATTGTGGAGCCACTGGCTCCTAAGTTTAAAAAAATAGGAGCCCAAATTTGGCTCCCAAGTAAAAAAGATTTGGCGCCAGCATTTCCTGCTTTTTCTGTCCGACAAATTGTACCTGGGATGCGATGCGTGCGTCTGGTTGAAAGATCAACAATTTAAAATAAAAAATGGATTCATACATAAAAAGATCGCCATCAAAATGTATCATTTGAATCGCAAATCCCGGGCGCAAATCAGTCTTATTTTATTCTGCAATCGTTTCATATCTGTATACCTTTCACATCGCGATCGCACATGACATCTCTCACAAAACCAGTTTTCGGCAGCCCAGGGAGTTGCGCAATGGCAATGCGCCTTGGAATATAAAATAACCGCGTGTTACGGCATGATTCACAGGTCATCGCCTCCACGTATTACAGTATGCGTAGTATTAAGTTGACCTTTTGAACCGTGTCTCTAATTACGAGCTTCATTTATTAAATGCCAGCGTGGGAATGAGTGGGAATTTGCGCCAATTTAGGTTCATTTAATAGCCTCGTGTGAGAACTTCGCTTGCCTATACAAATACGTATTTGGAACTGTGTTTTTTGAAACGGATACAGATTTATTGACAAGGCTTTTAGCTTGGCAAAGTATTTGGTGCTGGCGACTGAAAGCTTAAATATTTTATCGCCACTCGCGCTTAGGTTTGAAAAAGTGGTCGCATCAGAAAAAAAATGCTCGCCTATGCGAGTGAATCAGTCGCACCGTACAGCGTTGGGAAGTTATACATTGTATTCGCTGACATGCAAATTTTAAAAGATACGCACGCGGTCTTCTAAGTCAAACTTGTTTTTGATTTGGCCTTAACAATACATTCCACCATTTCATAAGATATGGGCAATTCCAAGCAAATGTCAACCAAATAGCCAAAATTTCAAATGTGCATCCAAAGTTTAATTCTATGCCTATAATGTAGGCAAGAGTCCAAAGTTCAGGAATTTTTAGTTTGTTTAGCGATACTATGTTTTTTGATGTATAAACTTACAAAATCAGTGAAAAGGCTTTGTTTTTATTTATTCCATATCTTTTAGACACATAGGTATGATGTTTAAATAAATGTCAGGCACAATAGTAGTACTGATGGGAAAAGTTTTGATATAAATTTAATTTTGATCAACAGCCGATTAGCCTCGTTAATCCAGGTAATTAGTATGCATTGCATAATCTCATGTCATTCCGCAACGCAAAAGTACAATTTTTTAGGATAGCAAGAAAAAAAATGTACCCTATTTTCATTTAACTATTTTTTCTCTGCACACAATTGACATGCTTCACAATGATCAAAAAAAAATTGGAAAATTCTGTTAATTAATAGCCCTAACGAGCGTTGTGGAATGACGTGTTGCGGAATGACGGTGCGGAATGACAAAGGTATTAATCCCTATATTTAGGCAATTTATTGAGCAAATTGTGATATTTTTGTGTACTTGGTACAAGATCATCCTTATTTATGATAATTCATTCAAATATGGACTCTAAACTTCTAAAAAAGTTTCAAAATTGATGAAAACTCATAATTTGCTGAATTAGGCAACTTTGATGTGCAAGCTGTTGAATTCGGCAACTTTATCACAAAATCATGGCTACTTTACCTGTAAATGATGATTTCAATGTGAAAATAGTTGGGTTACTTGTATTCACGAATTTGTAACATATGAAATGCCACTGATTACTCTTTCTTTTATTTTTTTATGCATATTAAAGCATAAAAACATGTTTTTTCTTTTCTCTATGGAGTTTTGCACACAAATTCACACTGTCATTCCGCAACACCTACTTTTATTTTTTGATGACCTACTAGAAATCCTAGCTGATGATTAAGTTTTATGAAAATGCTTTTGTCAGTTAGCTAACACTTCAAACCTTCTAAAAAGTAACTTCAATAATGATACAATCTAAAAAGTTCACAGAGTTTTCACTTTGTGTAAACATGTAAAAAAAACACCAATCGTCTGCGTCATTCCGCAACGCAAATTTGCATATGCAAATTAGGATACTTGGAAGCGCAGTCTAATTTTTTCCTAGGTTTATTTTTTTAGTATCAATCGCTATTATCAAATAAAGTTGTAAAATGGGGAGTAACTACAAATCTCTGGGTTTTACACCCAAAAGAAAGTGGATTTTTGTGTGTAAATGTCATTCCGCAACGCGTGGAATTGCCCATATACACAAAGTTTTTCATAATCTTGTTGTATTTTTACACGAATCATCGACAAAGACTGACAAAAATCGAAACAAATGCAATGTTAGTTAAAAAGAGGGTGGGTGCCAAAGCAAGTAATTCTACTGTAGAGCCCAGATTGTCCCATTCCATGTTTATTGAATCAAAGTTCTAGAAACAACACTCTCTCTATGCAGTCTCGCTGCTGCACTACATACCGGTGTGTGCTGGTGTGTACCAGTTTCACTAGTAGGGGTACCAGTGATTGGCTAGGGCTCTACATAGACTGTACATGCTGTTGTCATAGCTATGCAGGATCTGTACAAGTATCAGTGTATGGTTGATGTAGGGGTGGGGGCGGTGTGTTGATGAAGGGGGGAGGGATAAGAGAGGTTCTGTAGCAGAGCCAGGAAGTACAGGAAAGGCCCTCTTGAAATTCTGACAGTCAATAACTGGAATTGTGTGTCTATTGGCCTTTAGGTTTATGTGGGCGATTCCATGAAAATGTGACGGAACAAAAAAATGGGATTGGGGGAATTTCCCACTTGCATCATTCTTCCATGGAAGGTAAATCTCTTTATCTGATAATGTATACAGCATGCGCTACATCCTTGTAATAAAACTCAATATACAAAAGGCTTGACATTTAAATCCATCAGACTTTGGACCAGATCAGAGAAAAAAGTTATGTTAGGCCAAATAAACAAATAATGTGTTTCTCGTGCTGACTTTCTGAAAAATCGGTGAGAGAGGCCCATATTATTATTTGATGTTTTTCCTAATTTATTATTCATTTCTGTGCTTGACAGGGAGGTAGGTCCTCATTATTTTTTGTTTTTTCCACATAGCTCTACCCCTAGCCTGGGAAATGTTGATAGAATGTATTTATATGATACCCATGCACTATAGAATGTATTTATATGATACCCATGCACTTCCTATCATTTCTTTTCACACAACAGTTATACAAAGTAGTAGGAAATAAGAAGGAACAAAATTGATTCGAGGGCAGGGACAAGAAAACATTTGTTATTTTACTTGTCCGTAGCCACTTTTATTGAGTGAATTTATAAGTGAATTTGAAGAAAGTAATGTATAAACAAATACTGAAGAGCTTGTTGTTGATGCAATAAGCACTTCTGGAACTTATAAACTAATACTCTCACTTATCAAACTGTGTGATACATTTCACGGACATAAATTATGCTAATGAGCTAATTCGTGAAGGGCGCCGCTCATTAAATGACATCACTCGCATCATCGGGGTTTTCCTGATGTCAGCGGAAAATTCCAAATTGATTCACTCACTGGTAAATTGACTTTGTACATTGTACTGCTGCGCAGAAGATTTTGCTAGCCAATGATTGCCCTCGTGTCAGTTTTTCTGTATCGGCGCAAATCGATATATCAACATACTTTTTACCGGATCAAAATTGGTCAAGCCAGTCGAGAGTAACAGAATTTTCAAAAAATCTTCTTCCAATATTTTAGGAATGCCAAATTTGTAAGTTTGAAATGCTAGGTCGAGTAAAATGATGTGCTTATTTGTTGTCTGTGAGCTTTTGTGAATTTTTTCCCGAATTGGAGTATTTTTTTATTGAAAATAGACAGTTCAAATTAAATGTTGGTTCCAAATTCAACAGACAGCACATGTATTTAGGTACACAGCAACAGCAATATTCAGGCACCATTTGAGAAAAAAACGGTGCCCGGCTATGCAAGGGAGTGTACGGGGAAGTGTACGGGCGTGTAGCGGGATGAACATGTACACAAAAATCGCATCTGCGCATGCTCCTGTCGCGATCGAAATCCAACACACAAGCAATGGGCGAGTTTTATAAGTGACTCTATAGATGGGCTAGGTTAGCATTGGCAAGTTGGGCAGTTACCTTCTAAGAAATATGTACCCGCCCAAATTTGAATCTCGATTCACGAAAATACATTGAGGAATTCTCTTGTTTTGAAAAAATGTTATAACCTGGCGTTCGGACAGGTGCATTTGCACTTTTACCTGCCAGACGACAAATCGACACACTATGGGCAACCCCCCTCCAAGTATGGGTGAGTGGGTTTAGGTTCAGGTAAAGGTCATAAGAAAGAAATGGTACAGATCCAAAACTGCTCTTTTTTCAATCATTTTCACTATTTTATTTGCAACCGGTATAGACCACAGAAAAAAGTAATTCACTTACCTTTTTCTCTTTTTTGAATAACTTATTATCACATGGGTGGGTTTAATAAGTTCAGGGAAAGTTCATAGGAAGGAAATGGTAAAAAACCTTAATTGTTCATTGCTCTTTCTTTCATGTTGCCATTGTTACAGCAACAAAATGAAACCTACTTTTCAACAAAAGATATAGATTTTGGGAATTTTGGGAGATACAGATTCTAGTAATTACTTCATTATCTGCTGCTGCAATGACTTTCTACTCTTAATATCTTTTATCGAACAACTTCTGATGCATAAACAGGATGTTATTTTCTTTTCATTTTTCTTTTCTATATTTATTTTATTGCTCTTTAAAACCAAACGAAACCAGTATACTCATTTCCACTTGCCAATGATACACACAAATTATTGTTAAAGAATTGGAAGAAAAAAACACATGTGTGGTTCATTTGATATAATGCATTAAAGGTATATTATGTGATCTTTCAAGGGAACGCCCTCAACATAAAAAAAAAAAATAGAAAGCAGATTTTCTTGCAGATTTACATTTCTGATCATAAATCCTGCATACATTCCAAGTTACAGGGCGATACGATTCTTAATTACTTCAAAATCATGGTTTTAGAGTGAAAATAAACTGTCGGAATCCCGACAGTTTATATTTTTCACTCTAAATTCACTCTAAAACCATGATTTTGAGGTAATTAGGAATCGTATCGCTCTGTAACTTGGAATGTATGTATGATTTATCATTGGAAATGTAAATCTGCAAGAAAATCTACTTTCTAAAAAAAATAATGTATAGAGGGCGCTCTCTGGAAAAGATCACATAATATGCCTTTAAAAAATTTCAAATGAAAGTGCTATTTCGCAAGATATTAGAAACATTCCTGGGAAAGTGACATAGTGATTTTTAAAAATATTTTGGTTGCCAAATACTAGCTGAAATGGAAATCATGTTGAAGGCCAAAGATTAACAAGAATCTGTGGTGTGACAAGCTGCCAAATTCACAAACCACATCCATCTACTAAATTGTCCACACACAAAAAAAGGGTTTAAGCCTGTACATTAATGCACTCTAAAAACAACTATAAAATAAAACATCTTTATTGCAGATTCTAAAAGAAAGTAAAAATCAGTTATAGTCAAACAATGTTACTACCAAGGCAAGGCCATCATGTCTATTTCCTTTTACAGTGAAACAAACAAATTAACCTGTGATTGAACACTCCAATTTTGTTAGTGATTTCTCTACTTTCCCTTTTTAAACAAATTGGGTTGACACAATGCATGTGGCGAATGGTGCTGATTATTTTGATGCCATCTACATCGAAATGACCAAATTGCAAATTAAGGGACGCACCATTAGATACTCGGGGGAGGGGATGGAAGTTTTCTTAAGAAGATAAAAAAATGGCCCACTATCCAGGAAAGAAAATCAGTTACTCAATTACAAATATTATATGATAAAAACTGGGATTTGTATATTTTTACAATTGTATTACTTGTATGAACTTACACCTATAAGGATTAAGAAAAATCAGCCCTCTTTGTACAACAAAACGTCAATTCAAAAATGCTGGTAGAGCCGCAACCAACATTTTACATGGTTAAGGGGGGGGGGGGGGGGGGGGGTAGTCCAACATATTTAAAACATTGTTTTAATCAAGTTTTGCTGGTGTTAACAACAATAATGGCAATTTTTAATGTTCATCTTGAATTCTGAAGTAAATTAATTAAAATTTAAAAAATTCAACATGACATTGTGTCCCTTTAATCGCCAACATGGTAGAATCTCACACTATTCATGAAGAAAGGAACGAATTGCTTTTCAAATTGGTGCCCTACATATTTGATCACACTATATTGTTTTTAAAGAAAGGAAAAATGCTTTCAAAGCACAGCCCAATATAGAATTGTGGCCTAAAAATGTTAACTATACAAAATATAGGAGACATCTGACATTTTAAACTAGGGTTTGATTGATTCATAATCATATCGTTTTTGATTTCAAAGAAAAAATTGCAATATAAAATTAAAATCGGTGTCATTTATAGGGAAATATCTTAATTGTAAAAGGAGTAAACAAATTCATGGAAAGCCAACAGGTAAATCAATATGACCTTTAAATGTCAATTCAAACAACTGCATCCTGCTTTGGTTCAAAAAATTAAAAAAACATGTTGTTTGGTTGAACTCCATGGCCTTACCTTGTTTGTTTTGCTTTTGAAAATTTGAGAGAAAAAGTGTTAAACTGTCACTGGAAAACTAATTTTCCAAATTCAAAAGTTGGTTTTTTTTTCTTGTGGACATTTTTTATGTTCTATAAATGGAAGAAATTCATTGTTTTGTATGCATTTTTTGTTTTCACTTTTGGTTTGGTCATTTCAAAAAAGAAAGAAATTGAATGAAAAAGTTGTTGGGTTTGATACCTTATTTATTGTCCTTTTTGGTTTATTACACATTCTTTGATGATCCATATGAAATAAATCTAACACATATATAGAAATAAAAAGAATTCTGACAACTCTCTCTTCCTCATGAGGTATTAAGGACAACCACACAATAAATACTTTATGCTTTAGAAGTTAGCAACAGTAATGTCACAGTTTAACAGGTTTTCAATCCAATTTTGGAAAAAGTTGGAAAATGTCTTGGATAAGCCTCGGTATTCAAACACAATAGGTACCTTTCCAGATTTTAAAAAAAATTGTTTAAGTCATATAAAATGTCAACCCAGTATATTTCAATCAGTGGCAACACTACAGAGGGCCCAGGGACAAATGCCCTCAGTCGTCATGATCCTTGCCTCCCCCCTCCCTTGCTCAGCTAAAGCCCCACTCCATCTTCCACACATAATGAAAAATGTTGACTTATAATGTCAACATTACCTAAAAAGTTAAGCTAATTTTGCACATATAACCCTCAATTTCTTTCTATTCCCTCCCCCCCCCCCCCCCCCACCAGATTTTTTTCTTGACTCCTGTTTGCCCTCCCAAAATATTGATCCTGGCTCGGCCACTACTTTCTTATATATCTACTTTTTAAGGGGAAAAAAGTTCGTCTCAGAAACATTTGGCAAAAAACCGGCCATGTTTAATTTGACCG
Organism: Ophiura sarsii; assembly: GCA_035610835.1. NCBI lineage: Eukaryota > Metazoa > Echinodermata > Ophiuroidea > Amphilepidida > Ophiuridae > Ophiura > Ophiura sarsii. The sequence continues at coordinate 32,548,895 of CM069445.1, forward strand.
TTTTAATTTGACCGAAGACTATCTACATAGGGAGTTCAAGTTTAATCAAAGGTGTACTCCCACATGTGACTTCAAAGGTTTGACCGGATTCACAATTTCACACCCATTGGAGTTCCCACTCGAGCTGTCCAGGAGACTTGCGCTTAAATCCGTTTAAAACTCGCACTCTCCGCACACCTGTGCAGAGCACAGTTACGCAGGACTGTCCCCCTTTCTTAGAAATGTTTATCAGAGTTCAGAAAAAGATTTCATCGCTGTTTATTTTTCGCAAAACAAAACAAAAAGAACCACAAGCTGTACAGGGCGAGTCAAAAAGACTGCAATAGTGGAAAGAAGCCATTTTGTTTTCAAAACCAAAATGAATTTTAAAACTTTTTAAACGTTGCAAGAATGATGTATTTGTATTGTATAAAAAATGAAGTCGATTGCATTTTTCGTTTGTCTTTGGTGACCCTCTTTGCTGCACAACCAAATTTACCTGTTTGTCCACGAGCACAGTGATTCTCATTTGAAATGGCACACATTGCATTTTCATATTTTAATATCCCGCCAACAAAAAATGGAAAATGTCAGTTTTTTATTAAAATTTAGAACATTATACGCTTTCATAGCATGGGTATGATTATAATTGATCATGCTAACTCGCATGTAAACAAGAAAGGATGCATCAAATTCCAATAACATCACAAATGAACTCAAGTTTCCAAATTTGAATGAGAGACACATTTTGCGATTTGATGCATATTTTGGGTATCTCGTGGACAAACGTGTGAAATGAGTGCACTGGTCAAAAGGTTCACCAAAGGCAAACGGAAAATGTAATCGACTTTATTTTTTCACACAAAGTTAGGATTAAATACATCATTCTTGCAACACTTAAAAAGTTTTAAAATTCATTTTGGTTTTGAAAACAAAATGGCTTCTTTCCACTATTGCAGTCTTTTTGACTCACCCTGTATATATAGTATTACAATGAAATTCTGCCTTTTTATAGGAGCACCACTAGTCTTTGGCACGCTCAGCTTGCATTGCTGATTACATGTGCGTTACAATGGACAGTGAAAAAGACCATACGCTCGTCGGTGACGAGTTTAAACATTCATATTGTCAACCTCAGATCGGGCTTGTAGAAATTTTCGTGTTGATTCAAGCTTACAGAAAAAGAAGAAAAAAATGGAAGAAAAATGCATCGCCGCGAAGAGCTACGAGCTGAAGCTTATTTCACATACCAATGCGCGCGGGTTTCTGAGACAAACTTCTTCTTTTTTTTTTGCCGGACTAAATATTTTTTGCTAGCAATGTTTATCCTGCACATGGCAACAACATCAGTACTTTTATAGATTGTAGGGTTTTATTGAGGAAGTCACTTGAAGCGCATCCACCAGCATAACCCTGGAAGTACTTAGTTTTGGAATGATAGCGCCATGATCATAGTCATATAAACTATGTACAAATTGTAGAATCATTATTTTAGAAGTTCAATTTTAGTGGGGTTTGGACCATACTGTAGCATTTTCCACCTGCTTTTAAATGATGGACAAATATGAAAATTGAATACAGCTAAAACGTGACTCGTTTCCCCTTGCCAGCAGTGTTGTGATGGCCGGAGTCAATGACTTGGCTTGATTTGTGCTGCCTCAGGGTTTAGTGACTTGGTCACAGCACTGTTTGCCAGACACCAAAAGCAAAACCACTTAAACCCCCAAATTACTAAAATAGTAACAAATACCATGTGGAAATATGGTAAGAATAGTAAACAAAAAAAGCACATGGTCGAGACCAAAACTTGTAATAGTTGTTCCACAAGTCTGATAAACAACTTGATAAACAACTTTGTGAGGTAAATATGGTAAACCACCATGGCAATGTGATATCACCAAACTCCTCATGGTAATAGTCTGATAAACAACTTGATAAACAACTTTGTGAGGTAAATATGGTAAACCACCATGGCAATGTGATATCACCAAACTCCTCATGGTAATGACTTGATTTGTGCCGGGGGGGGGGGGCACTGACATTGGAAAAGGGTATAGGTATGTGCCGCGCTGAAGACCCCCTTTTTCACCCTCTGCTGCTAGCTCTTATGACCCCCTTTTGAGCCTACATCAGTTCTTAAGACCCCCAATTTTATTGACAAAAATCGCGAAATTTTGCATTCCAAAGCCCCAATTTTTCGAAGATTTTGCATTCTAACACCTAAATTTGCGTTCTTGTTTATCAAAATTGAAATTTAGGCCAGTTCTCAAGACCTACTTTTTTGAAAAAATCAGTTCCTAAGACCCTATTTTTCGTCATAAAATTGACTCAGTTCAGTTCTGTAGCCCCCTTTTTGAGACCCTTGGCAGCACACCCCTACCCAAAAAATAGTTGAGTGTCCCCCCTCCCCGGGCTGCCTTGAGGTGTAGCGACTTGGTCACAGTACTCTTTGCCAGACACCATCAAAGCAAAACCACTTAAACCCCAGAAATTACTTCAACAGCAACAAATACCATGTGGTATTACGGAAGACTAGTAAGAATAGTAAAAAACAAACACATGATTGAGACCAAAACTTAAAATGAGGTTACATGAAACAACAGATATTAATGCATTAAACCTCTATTCCTGATAAACAACTTTGTGAGGATAATATCTTCAACCAACATGACAATGTGTTATCACCAAACACCTCATGATATAGAGGTCAATGTCTGGTCATCAAATCTGGAGACACAAGTTTTCCGTTTTCTAAATGTCAAATTCCGTTATCTAATGAAATACCCCCAGTTTTGGGTTTTGAATTATAACATTACAACCCTCAACAGAGGCAGGTCATTGTATGATACTTTGGTTTTTAGTTTTTAAGACCGATAGAAGCCTTGAAAAGCTTAAATGATGTCATCACTGTTTTTAAAAAGCTGAATTTGGCAAAAGTGGACCTTTTTACCAAAGTTTTGACCTTTTTTCAAGAAAACCAATTTTTGTCCCTCGCTAAGATTGAAAAACAGCAGTTTTGGACCATATGGGGGGCCTTTTAGGATTTGGAGGGGTCTATATTCTTCTTATTACTCCTGCAAAATGTCTCAGCCCGTTAGTGTAACACTTGTAGTGCATGGGGGATGGGGATAGCGACAATTATGACACCTGTCGTAACCCTGTTGCCAGTGGCATAGCTATGTTTTTCATATGGGGAGGGGCAAGAAGTAAACTGAACCGACAAGATTTGTGCAGACCCCAAAAATGTGTGCGTAGCACGCAAAATTTTGCTAATTTACACTATTTTTTGCCATGATTGAGGCACATTTCAGCTTTTAAGGAGCTTCTATCCAAAAACATTATTTTTGGGGCCACATGGGCGCTAAATTTTCTATCTTGCGGTCACAATTCTTTGATTCCCCTTGTCAAATGAACCGACAGTGCCAATCTCAACCGACACAACAGCCAATAATGAGGGGGGAGGCGATTGCCCCCCCCCCCCCTGGCTACGCCACTGCCTGTTGCCAACTGACCTGAACCTTCCCCCTCTGGCTATGCCACTTACTGTTGCCAACTGTCCTGAACAAAAGTAATACATCATGGGGTTTATCTTTTAACATTAACACTTTTTTCCCTAGTTTTTATGGTCATGCTATGTGTCGGCAAAATGGTTCACTGTCACATTTCCATGTAACGCAATACCCACTATTCTGTGATTGGGGCTATTCCCTTAAATAAAATGGCTATTATATACCACATCTAATTAATTGCCATATCCAATATCTTATTTTATATAACGCATGAAAATATTCTAGCCATCTGTTTGGTGGATACTACATCAGATAACACAAAATAGTTCGGTCCATTTCATGCTTGACGTCACTTCCCAGTCTTTTTTTGTCTTTCAAAAAGTACTATTGACCAGAATGCCCTGTCTCGTACGATTTTGCCGTTATGGCATGGAGAATCAACTCGCCTGTAGGATCTTTTTCATGTTTAATTTGATCAAAATGGCACACAAAAATATTTTCAAGAGTTATATAAAACAAATATGGACTGCTCTTTATTCGTAAAATGGGGTGAACTATTGTCCCTCAGTGATCTAGAGACCTAAGCCTAAAATAGTAGGCTTACAGTCTCCAAATCACCTTGGGGCAATAGTTCACCCCATTTCCCTCATGAACAGTCCATATTTGTATAAGTCCATATTTGTATAATGGCATCATTTTAGTGATACAATTTTGGTGACTGGACTTGACTCATCAAAATATCATCTGCTGCATCAAGTATAGGGTAATAGATGAAACATCTGAATTTATAGAGATTATGATGCATCAATGGCATCCTCCATGTGTAACCATTTCCTACACACAAAAAAACCACCACATATTGGTCAAAGTTAAATAAAACACTAACTTATAGGTCAACAAAGTTAGCCTCAATAAGCCTTTTAGATGCATAACAGACTTTGCACACTTGACAGCATATTCTTTGCATTCCCCAGGTTGTACCCACTCGTAAGTACGCCCTCTCCTATTGAATATACCCATTTCAAATACTGCCCGCCTATTGTGTTCTTTCACCATTCTTCGAAAAGGCTAATTTCAATAAGTTAATATAAACTAGCAGCAAACAAAATCTGAATTTGTCAACATTTGTCTTGTGACTGGTTTCGTAGAATGTTGCTTGAAGAGTTAGCATTGTTAATAATGCTTACACATGGTAATCTCTCACACACTCCCTTCGCAGTTCATTTACCTGCCTCTGTGCGATGACATCAACACATATTCAAATGAACTTTGCAACATTTACACACAAACGGTCATTAAAGTCTAACACTTGCTCAACTTGCATCGAGAAAATGTGCAAATCCTTGTGGGTTTGATAATGATAGACATTGTGCAAGGATGTCCATAGGTTACAGATGTTTTTCATGAAAGTCTATAATAGTTAAGTCAATTCCGTATCGGCGAGCCTCCTCACAGCTGTAAATGAATACAGAAGAGCGTGGGTGTGTATGAAGGCAACTAACTTGCACCATGCGCACTGTGTACCGTATGTTTGACCCTTGCAATGCCAAAATTGCAACTATACCTTTGGATTACTTTGTAGCTTGGAGATAAAACAATGCATTAAATACGTCTCCAGTCTCCATAAGCTTCCTTGGCTGAGGGTTTACAAGGCGCAAGAAGTAAAGTCCATTGGCACATAACATGGTAGGCTTCAACAATCCCTTCTCATGTTTCTCAATACAATATTAAAATTCTGGAATTCAAACCCCATATTGTAGGCTGCAATATGAGCACAATCTCTGAATACTAAATAAGTACAAAAAATAATCAACTTTTTTTTCTGATCTGTTTAAATCAGTACTTACCAGAACAGTCTGTGCATCATCTAAGTCGAACGTGGGCTTCAGTGGCGCCATGAAGCACGCTGGCACAATGTACTCATACATGAAATCACTGAATCCGGGCAGTCCATTCTTGCCTCCCCAGGCCTCCACCAATCTCTTCAAGACGTTAAAACAGGTCTTCTGCATCTATTGAATTGGCAATAGATAGTCTGATTAGTGTAATGATTAGTCTGATAAGTGTATGATTCTTCTGTGTACTATGCCCTCAAATGGTACCTCTTGACTATGGTCATTTTACAACATCCCAGAATTTCTTTAGTAGGCAAAATAAAACTGACTATACTCTATTTGTCTTCCTCTGGACAGTGACGTTATTTTCCAGGCGTATCATTTATGCATGCGTATCTATCTTCCATCTTTCTGCGCTTGCGTGTATACACCAGCGCCTCAAGTAGGTGCGCCTGTTATGTACTGCAATTAGTAGAATACGCAGTTATGGAACAATTTGCCCCGGGACATTCGTGCAGCTACAACGATTTCATCTTTTAAGAGTAAATTGAAGACGCATTTTTTCAAATTTAACTGATTTTACTCCAACGAAATGTCTTCACCATGAGCTTTTTCGGTATGACTCTGTTTTAATGTTTTTACTCTTGTTCTGGTTATGATATAGTTGTATGTTGATGTTATAATTGCTTTTGGGGTTGCCATTTTTACTCGATTTTTATTTCTTTTTACTGATGTGGTTTTAAATCAATGAGCTGTTGTATATTTTTCCTGCTCATGTTTTATAGTGTACTTTTTATTGTACAGCGCTTAGAAACAGTGTTGATAGCGCTTTATAAATGTAATTATGTTATGTTATGTTATGTTATGTTATGTTAAGTCACCGTCTCATGATGGATAAATAGACTATACAATCTTCAGTGAAATAGATTTTTATGTGTAAAAATATTTTGTAACCTGCAAAATCACTAATAAGGTACTACCAATTTTGAAGTAGAGTAAATTAAATCACACCTGAGCAACTTTTCATTAAGACGCCATCGACAAAGCATTCATGGTACTACAATGTATCAGTGGACCACACCAGCATCCATCCGGGGGGGGGGGGGGGGGGGGGGGGGGGGGGGTACAAGTTGTACTTACCACAGGATCGTTCACATCCACAACAGCTTGAATGATAGTGACAAGCACCTCCTTACAGTTAGTGGTTTCTGTACAAAAAATAGAATTGGTTGGAAATGGGTTAGTTTTACTGAACCAAATACGAGATAAGAGAACCAATGACTTGGTCATCAACTACTGCACCCTAGGGTAAGAATCATGACAATCACACTAGGAGAAATGAAGCAGGGAAGATAGGAGTTCTTAGGTCTTGATGCCACAGGAAGTGTAGGAGAGCTGGCAGATATCATCCTCCAGGAACAGGTCAAAGGTACTGGGGATGACCTAAAACATCATGAAATTGAACAATAGATCTTGGACTGGACTAACCCTTTACATACAAGGCAACAGATGTTGCTCGTTAAAGACTGGGCTGGAAAAAATGCAAAGTTTCTTGGTAAGGGAAATTCGACGAAGTTGGATTTCTTGGTAAGGGAAATTCGACGAAGTTGGATTTCCTGCTGCTTTAGCGGCTGAAGGGGGGTCTTTTTGAAAAATTAAGGTCCAATTGATGCCATTTGGTGCATCAGTTTATGTTATATCGGCTGTATAGAATGCCTAACATGTTAATATGTTGCTGCAAATTGCTGGTTTAGAGGCATTTAAGCACCGAGATTAAGGCTGGGATTTTTTTCAAAAATATTTCTTTTTTGTTCTGTTATTCAAAAGTTAAAGAAAATAGTCTATGAATTTGTTTGTACACCAAGATAGAAGTTACACAGACATGGTATGGGGTCACATGAGGGGTCTCGTAGGGTCAATCGAGGTCATTTAGGTGACAAATCTTTAATAATCTTTTTAAAAAAAGGAGGATTTTGTGGGTTTTTTTGGTGGGGGAGATTTCCCGCGAGATGGCAAAATTTCCTGCCAAGAAACTTCCCGTTTTGCCTTCTTTTTCCAGCCCTGGTGAAAGAACATAATGGACTAATAATAGGACAGAGCATGCAATTTTTTTGTACACGAGTTGAGTTAAATTCACTGTATTTCCGGGTTTTTTAAATCAACCAATTTTACTAAATTCATGTACGAGAACAAACTTGCATACAGCATCTTCATTGGCAGCAACAAAACCTTTCAAAATGAGACAGCTAGTACAACCAAAATTACATAAAGTTGATGCTATTGAAATGGGGAGGGGTAAAATATAAAGCAGATATATTAAATTATTATTAATGTATATATAAATCAAATTGAAACTATATGTGAAAGTTAACATTTGTGGATAATTACATTGGAACTGTATTGTTTGTTTCATTTTGATTCAACATTTCATTTTTTTATTTAAACAAAATAGACTTACTATTACTTTTATAGATAAACATGATACAGAAATGTAAGCATCCCATTAAATTACGAAATGCACATTTTTTGCATAACTCAGGAGTGTCAGTGCACATAATTTACATACCTCACTTTTTAGGAACATACAACCACCCACACCTCAAAATATTGTCACCATGACAACTTCAATAAACATTATAGGTTGTTCCGGTGCGACTGATTGTTAAATACATTACATGCATTATCACATCATTTATCAAACTATGTGAGCAAAACCAAATTGCTCGCATATGTGCCATGGAAACCATTTGTTTACTATCTACCGGAAGTAGAGGAGACTTTCTGAAAACTCGTACTTCCAATTTATATCTTCCTTATGAATACTTTACCCTACTTGCATTCTAAATTGAAAATTGTGATACTTGGGGAAAAAAGTTCATAAACAGGTGGATTTTGTTTAATTTAAGGTGTATTTTTAACATGAGTAATGTACAAGCATATATTGTCCACAAGGGTGTCACAACACAGCAAGAATAGGGGGAAATACATGTTCTGAGCATAAAAACTTGCAAAGACCTGCAAAGGGTTAGACAAACAGGAGGAAACTTTGTTGAAATATCTTTTGAATCAAGCGTGTGCAACCTGCGGCCCGCGGGCCACATGCGGCCCGCCGGCCTCTAATCTGCGGCCCGCGAAGCAATTCCAAAATTCCCTAAGTTACACAAATTGCGGATTGATTTAGTGGTGTGCTTCCCTGGTTAAAATGGCGCTTTGCAGTAGCAACAGCGAGTAAAAAGAGGAAGTTACATGAAGAGAAGCGGGTATTCAATGAGCATTTTTTCTTCCTAAGCTTCCCCTCCCCCTATTACCGCTCCTCCGGACGTGTTTTGGAATGTTTGACAATCACTGCGGCCCGTGAATGGATCTCAAAATCACAATGAGACCCGGGTGGTAGAAAAGGTTGCACATGCTTGTTTTAAATAATGGTATCTGTGGAAAAAAACCTCATTGGGTCCATACTGATAAAAGTCCACACCTAATCAAAATGTTCATATTTGCATATATGTAAAAAACCAAGGAGTTTTGCTTTCAAGGCATAAATAGAGTGACTATTGAATGACTTGTTCCTCTTCAATAGCAATGGATGGAGCTCTGTTAACTTCAGTACAGGGTATCTCAGAAATAACGGGCACATTTTTTACAAAGGCGCCACAAAAGAATTAAGCATGCATATTCAAAAGCAATGGTTTCAAGACATAATTTGGCTTTCATTCAAAAGAAAAATTATACAAATTGATCATTTCATTATCATGTTACCGTATTATCCCTATTAAGCGCCCAGGGCGGTTAGCAAAGTCATTTTGGGTGGGCGCTTATTATGTTACCTTTTTTAAACTCATTTATCGTATTAAATAAAATGTACAAGTGGTCATTTGAAGATGCTGACCATTTGATGTACTAAATACAATGTACAAGTGGTAATTTGAAAAGGCTGACCACTTGACGTACTAACGGAAATGTACAATTGGTCATTTGAGGAGGCTGACCATTTGAGAAGGTGGGCGCTTGTAAGGGATTGTTTGTTGGTAGTCATTGAGAAAACAGGGGTGGGCGCTTATAAGGTCCTGGGCGCTTAATAGGGATAATACAGTACACTAATTTTAGTAAAGTCCCACATTTTGAAGCCAATCCAGGGGATGGTCAAATCATCAAGCCATTCCTTAATGAATCAGCATCCCTCTTTTCACTATTCTTTCCTGAATCCAGGCTTTATTACTAATAATTCCACAGTTCTATTAATTTTCAGTCATTTTAAGATGTTGTATCCCATATCTCACATTCATGTGCATTTTCATGTTTTGCACTAGTTTCCTTGATTGACATCAATGTTCAAATTCAAATTTATTGTTGTTGAATGAAAGCCAAATATGTGGACTTTGCCAAAGCCAAATATTGGATTTGAATATGCGGGCCTGATAAAATTACCTGTTCTTTCTGACTCTGACCCTGTACTTCAACAAGGAAACATACCCCTGAATAAGACAGTTTGACTGATAGTTATACCATAAACTACACATAATGCTGTTAATGATTAATTTTCCCTTTTAGTCAAATTAAAAAGGAGGCTGACAATCAGCACCTTTGAAATTGGTGACAGGAAAAAAAATCTTGTATTTTGCGCCTGGCTGACCCACAATTTGAGGGGATTTGAAACTATTTTTTAATTCTTAGGATTTTTTAAATGTGAAAAATATCTGAAACATTTTGAAAAACATTTTTAAAAGAAAGAAAAAGTTTGCCCGAGTCAATATATGTCACCCATCACATCGAAACAGACTAGTTGTCTCCAAATATGAAAATTGAGATATGAAATTCATGTTAAAGAACTATTTGTTAGCTTTAAAATGACACCTAATTTGTTGAAAATCTAATATGGAACACAGGTTTTATGCAACTCATAAGCTGGAAAATTCTTTATGTATTTTGTTTATTTTTCTCAACTTCTTTTGTTATTATCTGCAGATGAACCTTGCCGACGTTTCGATGGGACGAGTCACATATATATTATTTAGAAAAAGAAAATAGTGAAAAAGCAATCATGATTGACAGGTCTGTTTGCCAAGGTACAACATAGAACAGTGGATTTCTATGTCACATTAATGTTAATGTCCATCAGATATCTAACATTACTATGGCTACCGCATCCGTACTTTTACCCACATACCCCCATTCACTAATAATGCTATAGACTCGTGCTATCACCATGGCAACCGCCTTTTTACATATAACAATCTCCTGCTTGTAGAAGTAGAAAATAATAAATGCAATGTTCAGGTATATTAATAACTTCATTCCTGAATGAGATTGGACTGCAACATTTTTTATCTTTTATCAGCAAATATCCATTGGCTTTCTAATATTTGTTGTCAAAATATCCATCAAAACTAAATTGATGATAAATCATTTGTAAGAACATCTACTACTAAAGTACTATATACTACAATATTAATTATAATTGAATTGATGATACATCATGATAAGACCAAAATAAACATTCCTGTCTATTTTAATTCAAATCAAACTTTAACACTCATGATGTGTCAGAATACAAAAAGCCATGTGACTTTCTGTCCACAAGCCTCATTTTGGCCACTTATGTGATATCAAACAGTGACAGAGTATCATAATGTCCCTTACTCATTTTACCCCATACAAATGGCATTGTCAGGTAAATGTTTGAGAGCTCTTCAAGAAATGACTTCTATAGTTCTAATCAGTTCCAAATTATAAGCGAGAAATATTCATTTTATCTCTCCTCGCTTAAAAGTAATCCAAGCTTACTCGCACAGTTATGGCCACACACACAGTTTTGGCCACACGCACGCATCACGCATATCATCAGCCTGCTTCGATAATTGCCTAACTCACTTTTCAGCGAAATTTAGTTTTTAGCATAAATTATGACTTCATTACATGCACATGCTGTAATAATACCTAAGTCATTGACAAATCAAAAGTGTTAATAAATGCACAATTGCAATTCTGCCTAAGTCAGCATTGTGAGTTAGGCAGATTGTAATAATTATGTAAAATGTTTATAATGGGTCATATTAACTCGTATTAGGCCTATAACAAGCCACATTTCACTTAAAGGTATATCCCCAACCTAATTCTATCCAACAGGTACTGCTCCTGTTGGAATTCACCTGTACTATTCATGGTGCAATCCAAAATATCGTCAGCCTGCTTCGATAACTGCCTAACTCACTTTTCTACTAGAAAAAATGAGTTAGGCAATTATCGAAGCAGGCTGACGATATGATGTATTCATTTCTGGCTGTAATGGGGCTTCCCCGATTTGGAAATTATCAAACTATAGCATCCAAGACAGAAAATAACTTAATCTCATTCAGATAAAACAAAAACATACTTTTCAGGTGTCTGTTGTGCTTTCATATTACAAATAATCAGGACAGAGTGGTACAGATCATCGTATTACTTTAGGCATAAATTTGTGTCCATGAGAGTATCTCTCAGCAGGGATACTGAAACCGGGGAAAAACCGCCCGGTTCTGTTTCTAGAATACGGCTAATTATACTCTACTAATTATCTATCTATGCGGTATAATAATCTACCACATGTTAATTCAAGTAATTTGATAAAAAACATGCATAATAAATATATATCGTTTCACCAAGCTAAGGCATAAAGAAAAGACCAGATGGAAAGGGGAAATACTTTTGATTCTATAGCTAATTTTATTTTGTGGGTCAATACTATTATCAAAGGGAATTACCCTTGCATTGACCAACAGTATCAGATCCGTGTTGGTTGTAAATAGTACTTGTACTGGGCATATCGGTTTATCATACCACCAATAAGACCATATAAGGGAAAAGTCAGAGTACTAGTATTGTCCCCCAGATATATTTTCATTTTCATTTCGTTAGTTGTGTTTATGCTTTATATCTATTCCAAGAAAGTACATATTACCATAAATAGGAACTTTTGGAATCACCCATTGTATGACATGATTGGCTATAAAAACTTGGGTTTGGTTGATTATTCTTATTAAATGAACATGTTTCAAACAAATAGTATGTAAAATATTGATATCGCCCAACCCTATTTGATCAACAAAACATAATAGTCTAATCTCTGGACAGTGAAGTTAGCCTAAGAGGTGTGCCTCATTATGCATTCAAGGATGGCAAACAAAAAATATACAAAAATGTAGCTATAACAATTTACTGAATTATTCAAATATTTAGAATGACCTAATTGGTATGGTATGGTATAGGAAATGATCTTGCACTAAGTTTCATATCAACACGGTGATTTCCCCACCACACCTTTGCCTCACCTAGTAACTAATATAATATTACACAATCACACCCATAAGGCTATACATGGAAGTCAATTACAAGTTTCCTGTTACTTTAATTATGCTGAGTGATGAGGTGACTTTGTAATTATTCATTATTCATTATTTAATCAGATTTCATTATTGACATTAAATGCTTTGATCAACCAATATTACCGGGGCTTATTAAATTATATAAAAAGATGCTTTTGAGTCTAGTTTCTTTTACAAAGCGAAAAATATGTTTGAAAATGCTAAAAGTGGCTACAATGATATTTTGAAAATAAAATTAAATAATGATTTTGTTTGGCGATCTTGACATTTTGACATGGGTGGAATAGGAATAATTGATTGGGAAACTCAAATTGTCAGGCGACTAATCCCATGTGTGTTTAGTGAGCAGTTTCTAACGCAGTTTCTAACGACATAGATGTATTTGCCCAGAAAAAATGTAATGCTTCATTGCAGCTGATTTCCAGACTATTTAGGGACGCACCATTAGACTTCAAAGGGTAGGAATTTGGGTCGGGTGAAAGGTGGTTTTTTGGCTGCCGCAGGCGGCAAAGTGGTTTTTGGATATGTTCCTTTATATTGAGTTGGGTGGGCAAAGGTGTTGGTTTTTTCACTCATCAGTGGGTGAAGTGGTTTTTTGCCTGTATAGTGGGTGAAGGTTTTTTTCTTCTTCAAAAACTTCCTGTCCCCCCCCCCCCTCCCCTTGAAGTCAAATGGTGTGTCCCTTAGTGATCATCATCATTAAAGTCTTTTGAACTGATTCAGTCTGTAAAACACATCAAAATCTGCCTTTCAATACTTACGCTATGTGCAAATGTAAACTTTTGGAGCAAAATGTTGTGAAGAGTGCACACACCATATACACAAAATTCAGTAATCCATTTTTTCCCCAGGTTACATTATTACATGTTTTGCATAATGCTACCTTTTGGTGGTCATCACCTTATTTTTCTAAGAGTTCAATGTAAACTGGTATTTTACATACTTTGTGAATATGATCATCTCCCAAATATAATTACAAAAGAGTTGTCCCATTTTCTTCACAACTAAGCCCAGGTGGGGAAGGCTTCACCTTATGACTGATAGCCTGGTATGGGCAGGCCCCAATAGACTGTAACCCAAGATATGTCTATTTTTGGCAATCACACATAAACATATCATGTAAACATATCATTAAATTTAATACGCCTCCATTTCTTACAAAATATACATGGTGGGAGTAATTGCTTGAGATAATTGCTTGTATGACAAGGCATACTGAAATGTTGCATGCAATCACAAAACTTATGATGCCCTTATTTGGAATCAACTTCAGTGTTATTACTATTAATGAACAAATTCAATGTTCACATTAAATCAGTGAAGTTTATGCACAACCTTTAATGTAGGCCTACAACAATTTTTGATAGTGTTAACAATGTCAAAATTGTTTCAACTTAAAATTAGCTTAAATTTGTTTAAACTCAAAATATCCAAGTTTTGATTTTAGAGAACCAATAGAAATTCTACATTTTTAAATTATGGCCACATTTACCACCCGGCAAATTATTATCATTAGTATATTTTCAGCACTGTTCACTGTATTGATATTAGTACTCAGTAACCAGTAGCTTGTGCAAAAGGGGGGGGGGGGGGGGGGCAGAACTCCCCCCCCCCCCCCCCCCCCCCCCCCACTATTGAAATCAGTCAGGGAAATTACTGCCTATCGGGGAAACTACTGACAGTCGGGGCAGGGCCTTCGCTAGAGGGTGTGTGTGTGTGGGGTGGGGCGTGTGACTCAAATAGTCGACAAATTTGTACATGTAGTCGACAAATTTATGCATCAGTCGACTAAATAAAGGACGTGCTATCCCACCCCCCCCCCCCCACCCCCACCCCCCACCACCACTTACATGAAATTCACGAGGTGACTGCAACAAAAATTGGGGCTACCTTTTACTATTTTTTGTTGGTACGTCGGGGGAATTGAGAAGAATCTGAGTCGGGGAATTTCATTTATGGCCAGGTGCCCCCCCCCCCCACTCACAATATCCTGCGCACGCCACTGCCAATAACTATGACCAATGGGCCACAGACACATCAACATTCTTTGGAGGCAGCTTTATTTACATTCAATTGATTATGTGACAGATTGCACAATTCTTTATTGAAATATATTAATTATATCTGATAAAGAGTGGGTAGGAAGCCAGACACTTTTAAATTTGAAAAGAAATAACAATTCTAATAATAGTAATCAAACAGCTGAATTGATATCGTTAGCTGAATTGATATCGTTATTTGCATTAAAATTCACAGGAAATCTGTCACAACGACCTGACATTTTTGATCATTTTCAAACAGATGTTCATGTGTGTATCTACTTATTTTGTATGCTTTGGCCCGGAATACAGTTGCTGAATGCTTTCAATACTTTGGGGGAAATACCACCACTTCATTTCACCCACGCACTTCCTCTCGGAGAAAAAATTGCAAAAACGTCCTTATCTCTTACCAGTTGTGCTATGTTTTCGTGTGGATCGGGGGGGGGGGGGGGGGGGGGGGGGGGTGGCAAGTATGATATTTTTACCCAACAAACCGCCACGGAATCCTGGGTTCGTAACCCGCACACCTACGCCACATCCCTAACCACTGCGATAAGCTGCCAACGATGCCCCCAGCAGCAATTTAGTATCCACATATAAGCTCATACAATGACATCATCGAATCAATGCTGTAGCATGTGCATGGAGATTTTTTTGGCCGTAGTGAATCGTAGTGCTCAGGATAGTTAGGGTTAATGTCCACAAGACTGCCCTTATTTACATAGATTTACTCTTCAATCTCCTATGTCTCCCTGTTGCTCAATTGCGAACCGTCACATCAAAATGGACATGTTGGAGGCCCAAGTCAAATCTGAGTTATTGGTAGAACTTGAAAGAGCCCATTTTAAGCTTTGAAATGACACCATATTGAAGGTAATGGGACTTTGTAATCACAAGATATGATTTGAAGAATCATATTTGTTTCTATTATTTTCTTTATATTTCACCAAATATTTTGGCCTCTATCTCAAAACTGTGTTTGCCGACAACATGTCCTTTTTGACGCGACTGGTCACAAATAATACTTCTATTTTGTTTCCCTTTCCTTCACTGACCAGGAATATCATTGTATGTCCCTCCGATTTCCTTGGGCCTATTTTTTGCTACTAAACGTTAATTCTTTAATTGTGTTTGTGGATAAGGAACTCTGTACTGCACATTGATTATGCAATCAGCAAACAACTCCACACAGTTATGTTATCCCTGCAATATCCTTGATGTATCAGCAGCCAAGGTTGTATATGCTGCACACAATAGTCCATAAGGATACAGGGTGTTACCCATTTCACACCAAAGTCCTTCCTATATCTAGTGCAATAAACAATAGTTCTATTTGGGGATACCTTGAATGCATCATCAGCCAAGGCTATCCTACACACATTAATTCATCATAGGGATACAGGGTTGTTATTTTAAGCTATTTCAAACTTGTCAAAACATCCACTCTCACGTGTCAATACGCAGGAGCTCAGGTTGCCTACCCGATTCTGTATAATTGCTTCATTGCATATAGTTCACACTTTGGTTCATTAGCCATATGAAATTACAAAATCTAATGCTATCCAAGGTATAACATATGTCAGTGGCAAGATCAAGTGTCTTGTAATCTCAATGTCAGCCAAAATGGTGATTCAAGGATGTTTTATTTGATGGAGGATATTATAAAAAACAAAATACAAAAAGAATTACCCTTTAATATTGTACCGGAAACAAAATAGAGAGTTTCTAAGCATGCATAATTTGTATCATATATATTGATGATGGCAGGTTACTAGTCACAGGTGTCACCAAGTCTCCCACACAGAACCAAAATAGGTCGGTAGCGTAAGCATCCACTCATGACTTTTGTTTGTGCAGACTTATCGACCGGGACCCGGACCGATATCGAGTTGGGTGTAACACAGGTTACGTAGTAACACGTCATCCGTATACAGTTTATCCCACACTAAAAAAGAAACACTGGCAATTATGATTGATTTTATGTATATCTTTTTCCCTGGACAATCGAATAAATTATACTTGAATCACCATTTTGGTTCACCTTTAAAGGTGCCACTGTATAATTAAATCAATAATCTGCTTTTACTTTGAGTGAACTAAATATAATGAGTTCTGGAGGGTGGTAAAATACCTATATTATGAGCAATAGGTGAAATTATTTGATATTACTTGCATGACCATGTCTGAATCACTGTTGTGAATCATATGATAAAGAGAATTCCTAAAAAAATATTAGTTGATTATGCTGGACATAGTACACAATACATCTCTATACTTAGTTTGTTATCTTGGTCAAACGAGGGCAGTGTGCACGGTATGGAGAATGGCCAGGTAAATTCCATTCCATTCAATATCGATAATATAAATAGTAAAAAAACAAGCATTCTGTTACATCATTTCCCTATAAAACAATTATCTGAAGTGGAGATAAAGCGACAGAAAATCTGATGGTTTCACAATGTGATAACCAATACAAAAGCTATGGTGTAAGGATGTAGGCCTATACTACAAGGCGAGTCAAAATATTCAGGTCCATTTTCAAAAAATCAGTAAATGTGTCAATTTTTAATAGAATATCGAGTGTAAACCTTTTTTCATAAATTGGTAAAAAATTCATAACAATACACAATTGCATGTCATAATTACAAAACATATTATATAATTAAGCACAGAATATTAATGCAGGTGTCAATGTGCATCTTAAGCCTACCCTCCTCAAGGTTAGTCAAGTCATATTTTTGAAGTGATGAATCCTGAACTTGGAAAGGTGAATCTATGGCGAATCTTCATCTATATTTCAACTTCTCTTATATATCATAGAATGATGTGCACTGATTCAAAGTGACGTCTGCATAAGTGTTCCACTGTTGTAATGTAACCAGATTGATAACATCGAAGCATTAGCTATACACAAGCAAATCTAATCAAAATCTTATAAGTAAGGTCATATTTAATCTTTGATATATAAAACAATTGCTGGGTAAATGGGATCCATATAATAATAATAATAATAATTACAGCTTATAATGCGCCAGCATTCAACAAAACTGTTGCTCCAGGCTCATCGACACAAACATTGCAAAACAAAAATGGTACAAAAAATGCGAATGAAGGAGAACCGTCATCACTTCAACACAACAACAACAACAAAAGTAGTAGCGTTGAGATGGTTGAACTATATGACAATCCTCATTCACAATCTGAACAAAGCCATACATAGCCATATAGCACCACACCAACCTGCCATGTGTTGTCTCATTCAAAAATGCAAGTGTTTAATTACACTTTCACAGCGATTCCATGGAACAAGTTGGATTAAATTGTGTGTATTGCTGTGTTTTTAGTTAATATTTTATTATGGTTTGTATTGATATGTGTTTGCTTTAAAATGCATATTATGCTCTGTTTAAGTTTTTATCTCGATGTACTCTTTAATCCTATGGACACATTTGTATATTTGTGTGTGCTTTTTAATTTTTGTAGTGAACAGCCCATCAAAACTTTTGTATTATGCGCTTCACAAATGTAATTTATTATTATTATTAGGAATAACCAATTTGAACAAAATAAAAACTAGGTTAAAGCTAACAATATGTACTTTGGTTTAAAACGTCATTGAAAATGGGACCTTAATATTTTGAGTCGACCTGTATTAGGTGTATTGAACGGGAGATATACCCATCTCAAATACAAAGGTTTTGATGACGTGATTATCAACACTCAGGCAAAAGTATTTCTCCTGCCCTGACCTGATTTTAAATCTTTACACTTTGTTTACAAATGCTAATGTCAACATACAATTTAACCTTGTACCAATAATTAATCACTTGACTGACTCAGCTATGTGAACCCAGGGTTCACTTTACTGCACGCTACAATTTAACCTTTTCATTCTTTATTGTCATGTTTTGTTTGCACTCTGTTGTCTGACGTCACCTCTTCTTGTGCTACGTGAAAGCGGCAAAGTAGTTGCTAGGACAGAGGGGTGACACATTCTCTTGTCCTCGCATCGTTCCATACAGTTCAGACATTTTTTTTTATGGACAGCAAAGCTGCTTAAGTTTGACTCAGCCTGTTCATTTATAGCAACTGTCTCAGTATTTTTAAGGTTTCATTTTTTTTAAATCATAAATTAAACTAAGATTACTGTTGCTGCCGAGCACAAGACTTTATTATTACATCTGCCTATATTGTCTTTTTGCCTTTATTTGTTTCATTATCTCAGTGTTTTCCTCATCGCTGTGTATCCGCCTTTACCCACACCCACAGTTTGTTAACTGTAGGTTAACTGAATAAGAGATACACTATTTTGACACAAGATGGTCGTAACAATGTGATAATCAACACAATGGTAAAGGAAATATACCAAAGGTAAACTGAACAGGAGATACACCCTTCAGCCATAAGATGGTTGTGACAATATAACAAATAACACTTCAGTAAAATGATGTATCAGTTTAAAGGTAGATGTTCCGATTTTCAACTTGAAGTTTTCTATTCTACATGAAAGGTCATCCTTAAAAAAGTTGTGTTCCAAAGTTTGAGTTGCATAGCTCTAATGGTTCTTATTTTAGACGCACAAGATGCTGTGAACTGTACCCATTGAGTAGTACACAAACTATATCGGTGGTTACCACCATTCGCGGTAATTCGACGTTATTTCATCGATTTCTCCGTAATTATACCGATTTAGGCCGTCAAATTTCAGTATGATGATGAGAAAAATTAGGGTTTTTTATATGATATGAAAATCTCCGTATGTTTGAAATAATTCTGTGTTACGAAAATGTGATCGGGTCATCTACCTTTAACTGTATAGTGGATAGACACACAGCCTGCCTGTGCCATAAGTTGGTACTAACAATCAACATTATGGTAGAAAGAAATATTCTACCAGTATAATGAATAGGACATATACCCTTTTGCCACCACATACACACCACTCACCTTGATTTGCTATGACCTCTGTGACGTCATGAATTGCGATAGTCTGCAGGAACTGAAAATAACTTCTCTGCAACATTTGCTTGTCGCGCGTGGCCTGGGTGTCCAGCGAGTCCGAGGGCTGACCGAGCACACTGAAAACCGTCGTTACAATTGGCATGAACACATCTTGTAGAAATGGCACTATGGTTTTCTGCAGATATAAATATAATACAGATTTGATATTAAGAAAATCAAATGTTGCACTGCTATACAAAGATCATAGGCTATTTAAAAAGATGACGATAGTATACAAGTACTGACTCAAACAGCAGTTTCGCAAGAGTAAAGCTAATACTAATGTAAGGAGACTAAAACTCACGCGTGGGAGAGTTGGGGAGCTAGCAAAAGATGCAATAAATATAAGAAAGGTTTCAAGACACACGGAAAAATCATCACGGAGAAAGTTGGGAAATCGGGGCAACCACAAGGTCTTTAGGAACAGATAGCCCTCTAGTTTAAACGTCTTCTTTGGAAGTTGTCTAGCATTCAATTTCTAGAGTAAATATTCCAACGGTGGAAATATATTGCAAACCATTTTAATCAACCTGAAAGAGGGATAGCAACAGTGAATGCCACTCCTAGATGGTACTTTACACCCTGAAATTGAGTTGTCACCCACAGCTGTCTAATAGACGCTAGTTGCCAGACTAGGAAGCGGACAAGAAAGGCCGTAATTCTTGAAGCCCCGTTGGATTCAATATAATGATGTATTTTGATAATATGATTCTGAAAAATTCACCACATGTAAGTATCATTTTTTAAATTTTATCTGTCATTAACAGTGCGTCGCATTCAGTTAATATTGCAGCCTCGTATGCATAATTTAACCTAGAATATTCATGAATGAGCCCATGTCCAACATTGTCTGCTTAGAAGCATTGCCATCAACAGCGCCCCCGCATCTTCATAAGGGGCGAGTGATTTACTCCCTTAACCCTAACCCTACTACACCACACGGCAACAACACGGCCAGCCTGTTTTTATTACCCGGCGTGCAATTTTTTTGGCTACAAAATGGACCCAGGCTATATTACGAGGCAAATATACTGAGCCGAGTAGAATTGGCAGCCGTGGTGTAGTGGAATGGAGATTGGCTTTGGTGCAGGAGGTCCGTGGCTCAAATCCTGGGGGGAGTCGGGGTGACCTTTCGTGTGAATTTTCTCCGTCGGAAAAAAGAAATCTGTTGCAGTGTGGTGTTATAGAGTTAGGGTTATAGCTAACCAAGGTAAGCTTATTTTCTAAATGTGAATAAAAATACTTGAAAATAAGAAAATCTTAATTAGAGAATTTCATTATCTAAAATCACTTCTTACCTTAAATTTGGCAACTATTTGGTTGATAAGCGGTAGAAACTCGTGCAAATCCCTCGCGTCACATTTCTTGAGCAGGTGCTGAACGGAGATGGGGACATAGGGCAAAATGCTCTGCTCCAAGCACACTATCATACGGTGCAGGTACTGTCGTACAGCTGAGTGGATCACCTGGTGTTGGTATGGGGTATTTAGCGCCCTCAAGAAGACTTCCAGCGCCTCGGTGTAACACGACTCGCAGCCACTCTGCTTCATAGTCTGTTGGGTATGGAATGCCTTGCTGGTACGACTGTTGGGAAAATAAAAGTGAAAGGTAAAGGGGTTAATTTTGTGCCTGCAATTTCCTTAATATTGTACATATTTTAATTTTTGTCTTTTTTTAACATTGGTTTTGACTACTGGTCGATAGCACTAAATATTATAAACGAACATTTGAAAAATGGTAACCAGATACAAAGGTGATAAAAACATTAAAAGATGTCTGCAAGAATAATCAATAGGTCGTTATTTCATCAAACAGGATTTTGTTGACTTTGGGAGAGTAACATAATAGTAAATTTTCAGAATAACCTTAACCCATTTGGCTTTATGTCGGATATAAACTGCTCACAAAAAGTTAGGAAACTTTTTTTAATCAAGTATATTTTTATTATTTATTACCCTCTTTGTATCTGTTATATATCAATGGAAAGCTGAAGTGTTTCCCTTTAAAATCATACCACATTTGCAATGATTACCTGTTGCTGAACTTGGCCACATGAATGAGAATGAGGCAAAGTCACAAATCAAATGTGCCAAAATTACCGTTATCTGTGCTAAACAGTCAATAGGTAAAATGATCAATAATCAAACCGGTCATACTTGAGAAACATGAATGGTTTACACAAAGATTTGCACCAGTGAGCACAACCTATACAAGTAAACCCTCATCTCTTTAGAAAACCATTATTTGGATATTTGCAAGACTGGGTTAACAATGACTCCAGGTGGAAGGTCATGAAGGTAAGTGATGAAAGGTTTAGGCCTACAACTTGTACATTTTTCTGAGACACGGTAAACGTTTTGCAGTTTCAATATGCCGCGTTTAACAGATTTGGAGAGAACCCGGTGCCATTACCTATTGACTGGTTAGCACAGATAACGGTAATTTTGGCACATTTGATTTGTGACTTTGCCTCATTCTCATTCATGTGGCCAAGTCCAGCAACATGTCATCATTGCACATTTGGTATCATTTTGAAGAAGAACACCTCAGCTTTCCATTGATATGCACCATAATACAAGAGGGTAATAAATAATGAAAATATACTTGATTAAAAAAAGTTTCCTAACTTTGTGTGAGCAGTTTAGAACTATCAGGGGGAAATGGGCCAAACAAGAGAGGAAAGCTGGTGCCAGGATTCGAACCTGTGTCACCTGCATGGCAGTTCCAGTTCTATAATAGCAAGTCAGGGTCAGCTTAGAAAATTGTGAGATTTGTTAGCGCATCAAATTAACCTTTTCACACCGGCCTGACGATCGATCTTTAGACAATCGATCGTCCTTTTGTAGACTCAATAACAGTTAGGGCCACTTCTCTGTGTGAATCCAATGACCGATGATCGATCGAAGTTCTTGCCCATTTTGAAACAGCTGAATTAGTCTCCACTTTATGACGATCGATCGTACAAAGATCGATCGACAGGCTTGTGTGAAAAGGTTTAATAGCCATCCCTGATCCCGCCGTGAGATGGACTTGGGAAGCATTCTCTACTAGCAAAGTGTACAAAATTGAGGTCCAAGTAGTGTATTGAATATGTAAATTTGGAAACAACACAGATTTTCATTAACTGGTACTAACCATGGCTAATCTTTGTTTTTTTACCAAATTGTACCAAAAAGATTTATCCAAATGTCTATTCAGCCTGTTTGGTCAAAGAATAATTGGAAGTCACTCTAGAGGACATAAACAAAGTGTATGACTTTCTTTTGTTGAGCAGTTTATATTCCACACTTTATCAAATATATCCAGTGTTTTAAATGTTCACTTATATAAGTGATAACATCTATTTGATACATTTCTGCATTTCTGGGTTATCTTCAATGTTGATTGATAAGAATCAATTTACAAAAAACAAATAAACAAACAATAATATTGACTCTGGCTAGCAGAGACTTGACACAAACTAAAATAATTTCAGGAAACAGTTTTAGTTTTATGTTAAACAATGTATAACCTTAAATCAATGTTACTGTTTCTTTTTGTTGATATAATCCATATTTACTTACAACTAATAAACAAAAATATTGACTCTGGCTAAAAACGACCGACACCAAGTGGTGCTCATGTGAAATCTGTACAGTAAATGGTTTTAGTATGTTGATATGATATTTGCACGGCACATTGGAATGTCATCAGCAAGATCCAACAGGCCTTTAATATGTTGCTGCTGATTAAGATTTCATCCCAGATCAGATCTAGTGTCTAAGTCTAGACACAACCACCATCTTTTCTTCATTGTTTAATGTGGTATGTCTGACAGTAACCAATTAAATACTGATGTTTTCTATAGTAATTGCTGTTTAAAAACAAAATGGAATGGATTTTACTATAGCTGGAATAGTTCCAAATTGACAAAGCCTCATAACAGCATCGAATGAATACAGAAGGATGCGAGAACCCATTTTGGTAGCTGGCCACGAGATGCTAAATCCTTTAAAATTATCAATGTAAGTGAGGAGCAAAGAGTACATATTCACAAAGAGTCATTAATATTCAAATGATATTTAAAACCAGGAGTTTCAAACAGACAGTAGAATGTTATGTATAAATCCATTATCTGTCGCTAACAATTGATCCAACATTAAAATATTCCCTTTTTGTTTGATTTTGTATTACATATTATGAGGAATACATGTAAATCCAGGTGTAAATCAATTTCGCTCTGAAATTAGAATAACGATATAATGTTTCTGTTCATTACAAATTCCGTTGACATCTCAAAAATTGGGGTATTCAAGTAAAAAGGCATAATTGACTTTATCCATATGTTAATTTATCCCTTTGTTTGAATGTCCCAGGTATAAATATCTTTTGAGTTTGAATTTGAATGAGTCTGTACTATTTGCAAGCTCCTCAGTTAAACGGATCATTTCAAAGCAGTTAGCATTCCCCGGACAGTTACCAAAGGGTCTTTTAATAAAACATGCATAACTCTTGATAGCAAAGGTCAATTCCAGTGATTATTTTATTAAGATAAGTGAAATCATGTGTTCTTTGAATACTTGTTTTATTGTCTGAATATCGCGGGAATAAATCTGTACTCTTTGCTCCTCACTTACATATAATTTCGACTACTAAAATGGATTAATTGATTAAAACAGACATAACTCTTGTTAGCAACGATCAATTGCAGCGATTCTTTTTTCATATGAGCGGATGAATGCGTTCTTTGTATCCTTACCTCAATGCTTTGTCAAATTTGTTTGGTATTTTGGGACAAAAATATTCATTCCCGTACAACTTCTTTTTGACTCACCCTGTATAGAGCCTCAAAGATGGTAATTGTGCAAAACAACTCTATGTTAATCAACCATCAGTAGGTTAGAGGGACAAGTGATTGATATCATACATAACAAATTACCAGGAACTTGCTGCTAGACAATAAACATAGGACACAATCAGACATGTATCATGGAGACAGAATGTTACAATGTTATCATTTCAAAACATTTATTTAGGCTATCAAAAGAGGATGTTACATGCTAATGTCAACCGATGTTGTTGATACATGCTAGTTTCTGTAATCTAACTTTTCCGCATATTTCATCATCTATTGGTTGTGCAAGATATGGCTAGAGATTGTACAGGTCATTAACCGAGATGTATTTCATGTGAATAAATATATTGCAACTGTTTATCAAACAGCTATACAGGGTAGGTTTCAAAAGTATATAAAAAATATAAACAAATAGTGTTTCAACTTTAAACACTTGCGATATGATTATGGTGGGAAATGTTTCCTACTTATTCTGTTAATTTCAATGAGATATCCCTTTTTGTTCTGCTGTTTGCAAGGTATAATCGAAAATCAATGAAAAACGTATTTTCATATTTTGGCTCACATAATTCATCTTTAAAGCTATTCTCTCTAGCCCTACCAGCATTTCAAACAATGAACTTCACACCTCATAAGTTATATTCAAAACTCCCGCCAAAGAAAGGAAAGTTAAAAGCACTCAACTCAAGCAAAACCAATTCTGCCCTATTCAATAAAAGTTTTCTTTGCACATAACAATCGATTGTTATCAAAAAGCTAATTAAAATAAGAAGAGGTGCAATAATAATGCGAATGACATTTCAGAAATAATGTAATGCTTAAAAGGGGTTAGTGACTTTACAGATTTTCATAATGGATCATTTCAACAAAAACTTGAAATCTACTATAATTACAAACAAGGCGGTTCTCGAACGGCGCGTCTCGCCTGTTCATCAAAAGTGACTTGAAAGAAATGATGATGAAACATATGATACAATGTAGCACTGTCACAGAGGTATGCATTGTAGTTAATGCAAGGGTTGTAATACCTTGAAAAATTTAATCAACAAAAAGAACACACCAACCCCCTTCCCTACACCAAATCACATCAAGATAGGCCTTACAGATCTTATTTGACCCCAGATGACCTCTGATGACCTTGAAAATTTAATCAGCAAAAAGAACACACCAACCCCCTTCCCTCCACCAAATCACATCAAGATAGGCCTTACGGATCTTATTTGACCCCAGATGACCTCTGATGACCTCGAAAAATTAATCAACAAAAAGAACACACCATCCCTCTTCCGTCCACCAAATCCCATCAAGATGGGCCTTACGGATCTTATTTGACCCAGATGACCTTGAATGACCTCCGATGACCTTGAAAATTTAATCAGCAAAAAGAATACACCACCCCCCTTCCCTCCACCAAATCCAATCAAGATAGGCCTTACTGATCTATTTGACCCCATATTTGACCCCCGATGACCCCGAAAAATTAATCAACAAAAAGAACACACCACCCCCTTCCCTCCACCAAATCCCATCAAGATAGGCCTTACTGATCTATTTGACCCTATATTTGACCCCCGATGACCCCGAAAAATTAATCAACAAAAAGAACACACCATCCCTCTTCCGTCCACCAAATCCCATCAAGATAGGCCTTACTGATCTATTTGACCCCATATTTGACCCCCGATGACCCCGAAAAATTAATCAACAAAAAGAACACACCACCCCCCTTCCCTCCACCAAATCCCATCAAGATAGGCCTTACTGATCTATTTGACCCCATATTTGACCCCGATGACCCCGAAAAGTTAATCAACAAAAAGAACACACCATCCGTCTTCCGTCCACCAAATCCCATCAAGATAGGCCTTACTGATCTATTTGACCCCCGATGACCCCGAAAAATTAATCAACAAAAAGAACACCCCACCCCCCCCTTCCCTCCACCAAATCCCATCAAGATAGGCCCTACTGATCTATTTGACCCCCGATGACCCCGAAAAAATAATCAACAAAAAGAACACCCTATCCCTCTTCCATCCACCAAATCCCATCAAGATAGGCCTTACTGATCTATTTGACCCCATATTTGACCCCGATGACCCCGAAAAATTATTCAACAAAAAGAACACACCACCCCCCTTCCCTCCACCAAATCCCATCAAGATAGGCCTTACTGATCTATTTGACCCCATATTTGACCCCCGATGACCCCGAAAAATTAATCAACAAAAAGAACACACCATCCCTCTTCCGTCCACCAAATCCCATCAAGATAGGCCTTACTGATCTATTTGACCCCATATGTGACCCCCGATGACCCCGAAAAATTAATCAACAAAAAGAACACACCACCCCCCTTCCCTCCACCAAATCCCATCAAGATAGGCCTTACTGATCTATTTGACCCCATATTTGACCCCCAATGACCCCGAAAAATTAATAAACAAAAAGAACACACCACCCCCCTTCCCTCCACCAAATCCCATCAAGATAGGCCTTACTGATCTATTTGACCCCATATTTGACCCCCAATGCCCCCGAAAAATTAATAAACAAAAAGAACACACCACCCCCCTTCCCTCCACCAAATCCCATCAAGATAGGCCTTACTGATCTATTTGACCCCATATTTGACCCCCAATGACCCCGAAAAATTAATCAACAAAAAGAACACACCACCCCCCTTCCCTCCACCAAATCCCATCAAGATAGGCCTTACTGATCTATTTGACCCCATATTTGACCCCAATGACCCCGAAAAATTGATCAACAAAAAGAACACACCATCCCTCTTCCGTCCACCAAATCCCATCAAGATAGGCCTTACTGATCTATTTGACCCCATATTTGACCCCTGATGACCCCGAAAAATTAAGAACAAAAAGAACACACCACCCCCCCTTCCCTCCACCAAATCCAATCAAGATAGGCCTTATGGATCTTATTTGACCCCCGATGACCTTGAATGACCTCTGATGACCTTGAAAATTTATTCAGCAAAAAGAACACACCACTCCCCTTCCCTCCACCAAATCTCATCAATATAGGCCTTACTGATCTATTTGACCCCATATTTGACCCCGATGACCTCTGGTGACCTTGAAAATTTAATCAGCAAAAAGAACACACCACCCCCCTTCCCTCCACCAAATCCCATCAAGATAGGCCTTACTGATCTATTTGACCCCATATTTGACCCCCGATGACCTTGAATGACCTCCGATGACCTTGAAAATGTAATCAGCAAAAAGAACACACCACCCCCTTCCCTCCACAAAATCCCATCAAGATCGGCCTTACGGATCTTATTTGACCCCATATTTGACCCCGATGACCTTGAATGACCTCCAATGACCTTGAAAATCTAATCAGCAAAAGAACACCCCACCCCCTTCCCTGACATCAAGTCCCATCAAGATAGGCCTTACGGATCTCTAGATATCGCGTCACAACGCGTCTCAAAAGTTTTAAGCATATTTGACCCCGATGACCTTGTATGACCCCCGATGACCTTGAAAAATCAATCAGCAACAGAACGCACCACCCCCCTTCTCTCCACCAAGTCCCATCACGACAGGCCTTACGGATCTCCAGATATCGCGTCACAAAGGTATTTCTTAGCACACGGCTGACGGCTGACGGCGGACGGCATACACCGGACAGAAATAGTGATAACATAGTCTCTTTCTGATTACATCAGGCGAGACAAAAAGTGTGTATTTTCGATCAGAAATGTCCGATTTTCAAAATCTAAAATTCATAAGAAAGCTTGGCGTTTGCATGAAAACGATTTGGACAATTTCAATAAAGTTCATACCAAATTTGTTTGTATTACCTCGGTATAGATCATTCTGAGACACCATGTAATTTATGTGACCCAACATGAGTAAATGAGGCACAATGAGGGAAATATGAACATTGAGTTATTTATATCATAATGTATAACTTAAGGGACATTTTGGTACCAAACTCAATGTTATCTTGCATTCCTAACCAAAGTTACAAATGATTGAAAATCACTTTGTCTCAAAACACCAAATATAAATTGCCAAGTTATGGACATATAAAGTTTTGGTTTCGTTAACAAATCAATGGAGTAAATGAGAGAGAAATATCAGAAATTATAAATTAATTCTATATTGTCATAAGAAATAAGATAAGTTATGACTTTAACTTATTTTGACTTTTTCCCACATTTATGTTCAAAACTAGCTACTTCCGCATTGTGCCTCATTTACTCATCTTGCTTCAAAACAATAAATTACCCCTGGAAATCAAAAACTATGCTTAATCTCACCCCTGCAGGCCCAAATAAATTAGATAAATTAGATTCAGTATCAAGGGATCTACCTGCTGGCAATAGTTTACTAACCATTTGGAAGGCTCAACTTATTGCGTGATAATAAAAACCCTAGTTTCTTTGAAAAATGATAAAGCTCCAAATGATTCAATGTGCCATTTTATTCTATATTCAACATTTAGGAAGCTTTTTTGCAGGTCAATTACCTTTGGCAATTATCTAATGGTGCTTCTGTGTCAATAAAATTGTATCAGTTGATACCAAGATTCACACTATATGAACAAGGATGTAACTACAGCGTGCGCAAAAAAAAACTGGGTCCAAAAACCGGAGAGCTTATAACTCAAAATGTAAGAAACACAGCTGCTTTATATCAAAAGATACAAAAGTAAATATATCTGACATTAATCGGTGACATTATGAGACCAATCGGATGTGAGATTTTTTAAATACAAAGCTTGAATACAGCATGGTCAGAACCCATTTCTTTCTTCTAAATTTGCCCATGAACAGTCAATGCGTTGCATTTGCGCATCGTACTGACTTCATCAACGTTTTGCCTTTGACTTCACACGTACAACACTATAATTATAGCACAATGTCAGTAATATATGTTGCCTACTAAACATCCAAGTTACCATTGACAGTTGCTGTTTTTTACATTTTCAATAGCAAGGTTACCGCAATGGGTATTTCAAATGCTGAATATTGATCCAATATACCTGTTATTTAACCCTTTTTACCACACATAAGTTGGTTTGGAGAATAAACATCATAGAGTGAAAACTTGCACACAATGCACAGATGCTACGCTTGGGTGGTTTATTGTTAAATTGGAAAAAAACGGGATCTATTGAAAGCTTTGTATTTCAAAAAGTTGCCATTCTATTAGTGTCATATTTTCACCAATTAAGGTCAGGTATATTTACCTTTTTATCCTAAATATTAAGCGGCTACGTTTCCTACGTTTTAAGCTATAAGCTCTGCAGTTTTTAGACCCAGTTG
Source organism: Ophiura sarsii (assembly GCA_035610835.1). Classification (NCBI taxonomy): domain Eukaryota; kingdom Metazoa; phylum Echinodermata; class Ophiuroidea; order Amphilepidida; family Ophiuridae; genus Ophiura; species Ophiura sarsii. Next base: position 32,578,758 of record CM069445.1, read on the forward strand.
TTTGGCACACGCTATATACCATAACAATGTACCAGATGTAACTAACTAGGTAATACTATAGGACCAATACTCAATTCAGTCTTTACTCCAAACATGTTGTCGCCTTTAAATTGAACAGATGTAAGCAGGCACCGTGACAAGAAACAATACTATTTTTTTTGTATTTTTCTTATCACGAGACAGTGACATGTCTATGTCATGTACTAATAATTGCAGTATATAAACATTAGCGCCTACTTTTACCTCTCCCACTCACCATGTAGATACAGAGTTGTGCCTTTATTTACCAAGAGAAGAGTCTTAGAATTGCCTACATATGGGAACAAATGTTTGACTGCGATAATACTGGACTATTACAATTCTGTACACGAAAGATTTTATCTGAAAAAGCTGGAAATCACAAGAAAATGCCTGAACAAATGTGTACAGCCGTGGCAAAATGGTGCAGCTGTCTCTCAAAGAAAAAAATTGAGATACCAATACCAACAAAATGTGCCTTTTGAATGCTTCAAAATAGCACCAATATTGGATACTGCTTTCTGCTTGTAAGAAGAAAGATTTCTGTAAAATTTTCTTTATTGTTTTTTAATTTTCCATGCCTAATTCCATCCATATCTCAAAATCCATTTTACCAACAACTGCATCCTTTTGCCAAGACAGTACACAAATGTCATGCTTGAAATTCGTATCTGCAACTCACCTTGCATAGGAGATGGCTTGGTTGATCACCTCGGCGTAGGCCACTTGCTGTTCCTCGTCGGTTTCATTCAGCAGTTTCTCGTACACGGTGTTGAACTTCTCGATGGTGGGCGCTAACAGATTCTTCATTAGAAATTGTTTTCTCTATGAGAGGAGGAAAAAGTATGTCAAGACGGTATTAACCCCTTGCAGAGCTATAACAAAGTAAAATTTCCTGAAAATAAATTGACGAAATGCGATGTTCATGCAGCTACAACTGTCGAGCGCTTGCACGCAGTATCAAACACGTATGGTGGCTTGTACAGAGAATAGACTACAGGGTATTGCCCCCCCCCCCCCAATGTTTTGATTTTCCTATTTTTATGCTGAAATATCATCAATTCTGGAACTGAAAAAACCCCCAAAATTATGGCCTATAATTTCTGGAAATTCAGAAATTTCCGAAAGTGTGACATATCTGCCCTTGTGTTAATATTACCTTGATACCATATGCTAAGGGGTCGTCCAAAATTATCACCATTTTCACAAAAGGTACAGAGCGTACGTAACTTTTTAACCCCTCCCCCCTCGAGTTACGTACCCCCAAAAAGGCGAAAATTTCATCCATGGTTTGATAAAACCAGTCCAGTAAGTCACAGCCACAGTGTGTGTTGTTTTGGAATGATCATGCACATGCTGGTTAAATATCAACTTTTGACACTAAAAAAGGAATTTGACTATTATTTTAATTTGATCATTTTAGTGTTAAGGTTTTTGAAAATAGTTTGACTGAAATTGGTAAAAATGAAATACAATTAAATAATGTTCTTATTTGCATTGTCGTATTTATGAAATGGCCAAATTTGGTCTTTGTTGAAAGGGATTAAATCATGCTTCAGTGTATGTGCATCACTAATCTGCAACTTGCGTTCTGCGCGTCTGCGTGTTTATTTCACTCGGGTGTTGCCTCGTGAAATAAACCATGCAGACGACGCGAACACCGTTGTAAATTGGTGATTCACATTCACTGAAACCAAGGCTCAAGATAAGCGGGCGCTGGGCTAATTATTACACCTCGGTCCTCCTGCTATAGCGCCCTGTAATGCTGAAAAATAAACAACCGAGCGCTGATATTTTGTCCAAACCAGCGCCCATTGATGATCGGTAAGCTTGCCCAAGACATTGAATTTCGATTTGACAAAACGATTTAATAAAAAGTTAGCTCCCGGTAGACTGAAAGTAGCTCCTGGTTCTCAATAAATCCCATGATCCGGGCGCTACTTTACTTACGCTAAAAAGTAGCTCCCGGTATAAAAACTGTTATCTTGAGCCTTGACTGAAACACGATTTAATCCCTGTTAAACGATTGTGTCAATGATCTTACCTCAGGACCATAACTACTAGATACTATGATGTTGCCAGCTGCTTCGTACATGAATAATTGGTCGTCACTTGTCAGATCCAACTGATGTCCATTTTCCTGAATTTTCGGGTAAAAATAATTAAGGATTTAATAAAAATTCATATACTTATTAGTTACGAACCAATCAGAAAGCAGGAAAGGCAAATGTTCCTGATTGAAGAGTCTGTTTTTAAACCAGTTAGGTTAATGCTGAAATTATCATTGCTCCCACAATGTTGTTAACCCTTTCCCCGCAACAGGCGTCTGCAGATGACATTCCAAAATGTCACAAAATGTTTCAAAAATGTCACAATTGTTGAATTTCATTATATTGTTTAGAATCATCATGCGAAATTGCATTGAAATAAGTACAAACATGCCTAGTACTGATTCAGTTCAGTTATCCCTTGGATAAACCTTGAAAGTTGGGAAAGGTTTCAGAAAAATCTGTTTTGTATATGGAAAACCAATAGCAGCGTAGAAAGTGTTAACCTGCTATAAGAGAATAGAGATTCATAGGATTGCTTATACACAGTTCAAAAAAAAAAAAACCTCTTTAGATTGTGCCTCATATTTTTAAAATGAGTTACTCCATCGAAACAATTGTAAGCACACATAATGTACATGTTCACAGCAACACTAGAATGGGGCTATAACAAATCAGGTGTTGTAATGCTTGAATGAGCACATATTGAATGGAGGAACACCTCATTTCAAAAGTTAAAAATATGAGGCAAAATCTAAAAGGGAACTTATTTTTGTTGAACTGTGTAGATCAATACATGTGTCTAAATTGGAAAAATCAATGCACGCGCAATGATGTGTCGATAACACAAAAAGTGTTATCGACACACACAAAGTGTGTCAATAAGTTGGAAGAAAAACTTCAGACATATCGACAATTATTGACAATCAATACATATTGGAAACGCACGACACGCTTACAGTGGCCTGTAGGTCAATGGCTATTAAAAACACATGAATCTTTGCTCTGAGAAAATTACTTTAGTCCCATAAATATGTTAATCTAATGATAAAAATCACATGCTGGTGTAGTTATTAACATTCTTCAATTAAATCTACATTTGTTAAATAAAAACTTTCAATTATCTTTCCAAAATAAACCCTGAGCTCAGCGGATTTCAGTAGATATTGTCACATGCATCAGTCGCCATTTTAAGATGCTGCTTCCGGGATATAGACTAAATCCTTTAGTCATCTAACAATATCGCGCAGAGGCCAACACCTACGCATGCACACAAAAGATGAAGAGGCCGACAAAGATGGGGCTGTTTTTGAGCCAATCATGTAACTAAACTCTGAAAGAGAATCGGGAGAACTGTTCAAGCATGTAACCCAATTGGGAAGGGGGCATTTGTGTTTAATTGTTGACATGCAATTGTGAGTATCAACATGTCGCAAGATTGGCCAATATTGCAAAAATTCAACAGTTTCGACAATCCATTACAGCACTAGTTTCCAAAGTGACCAAAAGTAATCCAATTTGAAAAAAAATTCTAGCAACTGGGTCTTCTCTTATGAGGATACAAACGTAGTTACCAAGTCATAAACCCATCATTCAGTCTGTTCCAAATCAACAAGCCTCCTTACAGCCATGGATTAATACAGAAGCGTGTGGGCGTGCATAATGCTTGCTAACACAACAGGGCGCAATGTGCGTATGCCATTATTCCACTGTATATGTGATGCAGCAGTGTGTTTTTCAAGATATAGATGAAAACAGACAGAAATAAATAATAAGAATTCAGGAGTCATTTTCACTCGTAAAATCTGAATACCGTGATCAATTTGTTATCATGTTAAAGCATCGAAAATGCTCTGACAGCATACATAATAAACTCATAATTGACTTCACCTGCAAAATCCCCCCTTTTGTTGTGCTGCATCACATATATAGGGTTTTTTATGTCACTTACTGGTGGAGCAATGACCAGCAAATCTTGTATTCTCCTCAGCATCTCCTCCGAATAGTTGTGAAGGTGATGTTTGAGTGCTTTCACAAACCTACCGAACAGGTACGCCACACGACTGCGCACTGTCGGATGGCTGTGTCGCAGGCCTCGCTCGTCTAAAAACGCCATCAGCACCTCGGGAATGTTCTGCGGCTCAAGTTGGAAGAAGCGGTCGTACCTGATGATGGTCTCAAAGCACTTTTGGTGAATGGAAAGAGATGAAAGGATTTGTGAGTTAGAGATGTATTAATTCAGCTGGACAGAACTTTCCTTTATTTAATATTGGCTGTGTTCAACCGTTATATATTTTATCTTTGGCAAAAACAAATGTCTTTGGATGATGTTGTATGTACAATAAAACATGCACATAGCAAACAAGTCATTGCCATAATATTTCTATTCCTGCAGTTTGATTATATGGAAGCAATACATAGTTGTGCATCTCACATCAGTATACTGCAGGATGGAAATTCACTATCAGGGCTATTTTAAAACTCCCCCCACCCCTCCCCACCCCATTCCAGGAATAGACACCCATGACAGGATGCCAGGTGATTAGCTAGAATCTAAGTAATTAAGAAGGCATGCAAATTAAGGCAATTTGAAAGGGGCACCAACATTCTCCAAGGCAATTATGTACTTTTAAATGAAGTGAAAACAGCCAGAAATTAAGGGCATCAAGGCTTGCCTTCGATTAATTTGAGCCCTGGCTGGGACCCTATTTTGTTTGTTTTGTGCATGCTACAATTACATTCAAAATACTTGCAATGATCACAATGATCAAGTAAAAAACAGAGTTTAAAAATGTCTCTTCTTTTAAATCTGTTGTTGCTTTTCAATGCAAGCCATGGAAATAGTAGTACACATTAGGTTTCCGGGAATGCATCAAGTATTTGATGGAATAAAGGCTATAATTTGGTTTCCATTGGACACTTTTATTCTATCGTGCAATTGGTGCATACTATTTCCCAAAGAGATTTACATACCTGTAATGTGACTGCCCAGTGAGAGTGACCTATAATACCACTGGATACGAGCTGTATAATATATTTGAAAAAAAAGACATGGAAAGTGTGAAAAGGTGTCCTACTTTATCATGAACTTATTTATAATCGGCCGACAAATATTGATGTCTATTTCTTGATTTCTATAATCTTCTGTTCATCACTAAAACTTACATGGTTCAGTTATTAGGAGGATGGCTTCCCTTTCGAACAGGAGGTAGGCAGTTCCAATTCTGCCGAGTGCACACAAAAGTTATTGTGGAAGAGGGAATGCGCTCTGGTTACTAAGAGGAACAAATAGAATTGCAAGATTTGTCTTTCATTGATTTGTATGAGGGATGCGCTCTCAAGGATATTTGGCCTTTTTCCCAGCGACAGATATGTGTGAATGCTCATAACATAACGTAACATAATGTAACAATGAGCATTTATATAGCGCTCTTACACATTATACTATGGTACCACAGCGCTTAACAAAATAACATAACATTTAAAAAAAGTGTTAAACATCACTTGCACTATGCAGGTGGAATAAGTGAGTTTTTAACATCTTCTTAAAGGTGTATGTTCCGATCACTTTTTTTGGCTATGATTTTTTTCTTCACATCATGATATTTTTATATCATAAGAATCCCCATATTTTTCTCATTATGTCTGTAAAATCTTAGGGGCCAGAAATGTTCCATTTAGAAATTATAGGCTAAAAGGTGGTGAATTACTGCCAAAGGTGGTTAACCACCAGCCAGTTTGTGTACTACTCAATGAGCAAAATTATTGTGACCTGTGCTTCTAAAATTAGAACTATTGGAGTTATGCAACTCAAACTTTGGACTGTGACAATTTTAAGGATGACCTTTCATGTAAAATAAAAAAACATCAAGTTGAAAATCAGGCCAGCAATCGGAACATCTAACTTTAAATTGAGCACCAACCATCAACCCTGACCATCATCTAGCAAAAGGCCTGAGAGTTGGGTCACTCTGTCTTACTACTGTTGTTGTCAGATGAACTATACATGTACACTCAGATGCTACTGAGCCAGAGTAGTTATGCCAGAATTAGTCTAGGGCAAAGACATCATTGAGGGATTGTACAGAGTAATACCGGAATGAAGTTTTCACACTAGACTAGTTTTGCGACACCTTACATGAAGGTAGAACCGAAAATGGCACCTGGAAGTAATGTTTTTTTCCCTTATTTTAAAACTTCTCTGCTCTGTACTCACTGTTCTCATCATATCCTTCATGATGTCACCCCTGACTGGGTCTGTGAAGTGATTGCCTTGGCTAACAGGGATGGCCTCACCAATCATGTACAGTAACCGCACCGCCAACTCAGCCTCGGTGAATTTCAGTGTTTTCCATTGCCTGAGGAGAAAAGGCACCTAAATGTTACCCAGTGTGATTTAAAATGGTATCAATAATGGCATCTTATTATTTATGAGCTCTAGCTCTTGTTATAGAAACTTGAAATGAGAAACATACAAAACTCTCAACAATATTTACAGACAGAAGACAGAACCAATTTTTGTTAAAGAATGGAACAAAAAGGAACAGAATCATAAAGAAAGAACACAACAGAAAAGAAACTGAGAGCTCAGAACAGAACTCAACACAACTTGATAGAACAGTGTAGAATAGATCACAATACAACAGGACATGACACAACAGAACAGAACAACAACATAACGTAACAGAACAGATGCAGAAAAGACGCAGATAGTTCAGTATGGCACCAACTGCCTAGTTTGTGATTATCCTCCATGATGCTAACTTGGGAGTTATTCACATAATGAGACAAACTTTTGTGTTAAAACAAACAATATTCGCGTAATGATGCCAATATGATTTTTGAACATAGGAGGCCATGTGACCATCCACCACAAATGGGATGTAAAGTCTGCCAGAACATTTTTTGAGATATTGAACAGGAGAATTCTTCTTAAAATCAGCTTTATCACATGTCCATATTGCATGTTAAATAGGCAGTACAAATCAATAAATCCATTGAAAATTCCTTTGTTTCCTATTGTTTATTGAAATGTTCATTGAGCCATATCTCAGTACATGCTCTGCCGACTTTACAGCCCCTTTGTAGTTAACTCAATTTACCTAAATGCATCTCCCGTGACAGTGTGCACCACCCGGAGCACCATTGCCTGACTGAGTTGTGTCAAGTTGTCAAACAGAACTTTCTGCTGTCGTCTATAGTCCAGAAACATGACCTCGTCCTCCCCCTGGGAATCAAAGTTGTAGGTGTCGTCATAGCGGAACTTTGTGATGACTACGTACAACAAGGTCTCCATACTGCCGTTCTGTTGGTCGGTTTTAGGTGATAGCTGCAATGGTAACACGATTCCAAAGAATTTGTATTAGGCCAAAAAAAACCAAGTTTGTTTCACGTAGTGCGCACGCACTTCATTGAGACGCTTGATTCTTGCGCATTTAATTTTTTTAATAGAAAAAAACAGGAACAGTTATTGTTAGGGCGCCGTCTTTTGTCAAATTGTGTCCAAAATGTTTCAAGATGGCAATTGGCGACATACGGAAAACTTGTAGTGAAAATCCGCGGCAAAAATCACATTTTACAGAATAATATTTTCATTTTTTTAAACAGTTTGCATTTGACTTTTCAGGCTTGCTACTGGAAACAACCTTTTTTTTTTTTGCCTTATGAGTGGCATTAAAAAGTACTTCCATCTTTATTATTGATGATGCCTTCCAAAAAAGGGTACAAGATAGGATTGCATGAGTTAAAAAGGAACAGTAAAAGCTGTTCAGATACTAATATCATTGAGAGGATTCTTCATTTTGCTGTCACTTGATGGTGCAAACAAATGAAAAGGAATATCCTAACCATGTATTACAGGATGCAATGGCCGTAACAAAAAGTGTGCATTAGAGACCGAGGCTGTGCGTATTTGTTTGAACCAATCAGCAACAGTTTTAAAGTGTTGTTCTATAAGGAATAAACGCTAAATTCGTTGTAGCATCATCCAAGCGGCACAATTCTTTCCCATTGAAAAGCACGTCCAACAATTACTGCTCTGTGGTGTTATGTATTGCTGACCTTTCTAAAATCTGTTGATACTGCAAGATTAAACCTAAATTGATGATTTATCTGAATTGCAAAAATATCTAAGAAATACATGCTTAGGCCGAGTCTTAGTGGTCAGGAAACATGTTTTGAATTACCTAAAAACATATAACAAATAAAAACTACCTTCTCTCAATATGCCATTTTTTAAATTTGCGGTGATCGAAAGTTCTGGTATCAATGATGTCATAGTTATACAATGCAATACAAATTTGAGCACCAATAACAATGTCGTCATTGAAATCACCACGTAAATCACCACACATTTTTAAAATGGCATGAGAGATGGCAGTATGATGTTTTTCTATATAACTACACAATTTGGGCACAATAATTAATTTTCTAACATATAATGCACAATGCTGTACTTCTTGCTGGACAGTTCCTTTAAGAGTACTGCACTTACCTGTTTAAGTATGCCTATGTAGTCATGAGCAAACCCCGTCACTGCTAATGAGATGTCGTCATCTTCGTGGCCTAGGAACTGATACAGTAACGGCAGCTTGTTCTCCACAGCTTGTAATGTCTTGGCGGCATTGCTAGTGTTTCTATTTTTTACCAGCCTGCAAAAAGAAGTGTTCAGGTAATTATAACATATCGTAACAATCTGTCGGTCTTGTGACCCAGGGTTATGATAAATCATTTTTTAATTTCATTTCAAAGAAACTAATTACATCATTTTAGAAAAAGACAAATATGATAGTTGTGCCACCTTCTGAGAGATTGTTTTAGCCTAGTGCAATACTTTTTTAATCCAAAACTAACGTAAATACTAAAATGCAACAACCAAGGCATGTTATAAAACTAAATTTGAGCTTCTTTAGACATTAAAAACGTTGGCATATTTAGCTAAACACAACTTTTCGAAACCATTTAAGCATTAACACAAACACAAACTCCACGCAGACTAGGGAACAGCTTTAAAATGCAATTTCCAATTATTTTCATGTGAAGAAACACACTGCAATACATAAATTCTTATTCACGGTCAAGTCCAAAAAGGTGTTGATCATATTTTTAAAATGAAACATTCCACCTTACAGTAAATACATAAATATAGAAATATCAAATAAAACCACTAAAAGG